>JACEFZ010011443.1:172500-214620 GCA_014155875.1 Cepaea nemoralis
AAGAAAAATACAAACAGTGTTTAGTGATCATTTAATGAGAAGAAAACACCCGAGAAAATCGTGAAGACTGAACAGATCGGAGGTAGAAGAGACAGAGGCCGATTGAGAGAATTCATTATGGATGATGTCAGACAATGACATGGAGGAATATTATGAACAGGATTGATCCAGCACAGCAAGAATCCAGATTTGTGGATAGACACAAACGCCTACGTCATTTGATAGTCGCTTAAAAGTCGACTGGGTCGACTTCATAGCACCGGGTTTTATCCCATATGGCTCGTACTACGTCATTTGATGATTAACTCTAGCAATCTCTATACACCACTGTACAGCATCGTTTAAAGTTTGAACGAAACGTCACTCAAAGGTTCTCGCAATTTGAGCTGAAAATGCTCGTGGGCAGAGGTAGACAGCGATACATGTGAGTAGAAGATAACACGAAGAGAGTGACTTTGAACTGTCATAGTGCACCACCAGAACGAGATCCACTGCAGCGAACAGTCTACGTGAAGATTGGACTTGACTGATTATTGTTCAATTAATATTTCAAAACCTTTTGATGTGCCACACGCTCATGCACGCGGATGAATGTACACTACTTGATTAAATTGTGCTTTATATTTTCGATGTCAGAAATCAACGGCAAACTACCAAATTAAAAATAGCTAATTAAATAATAAATGCTGGAGGTGACTGCAACGTGTTGTAAAAGACATGCAACTAACATAACACTTTCGATGGAATTCTAACTGAATACATCTCTCAGATTGTGTAAATCTGGTGTACCTAGAACAATGTTGTATATACAGAAACACACACACAGACACACACACACACACACACATATATATATATATATATATATATATATATATATATATATATATATATATATATATATATATATATATATATATATATATATATATATATATATATCATCATCATCATTGGCACCTTGCCGTCTTGACAGACGATAGTTTGTGCTTTAAAAAGGCATAATAACTTTTAACTATGGCGGTAGCGAGTGTGACTGATAAGGCCAATTTGCGCTGTAAATGTCCGTTCACAGTGGGTGCATGTGAACACGTGGTCATTTCCACCATCATGCACCATCTTACGTCTCAAACGCTTGGTGTGTGACTTTTCTGCAATAATTTTCTCCTTTGACTTTATTCCATTTCTGATATTTGCCCTCCATGCAACACGTTCAGCGGCGACTTGCTCCCAATGTGCATTATCAATGCCTGTATCAATCATGTCCCGCTTACACACATCTTTGTATCGTAGTAGAGGCCGACCCTGAGATCTCTTACCCATCTGTAATTCACCAAAAAAGATATCCTTTGGTATTCTACCATCATCCATCCTCCTAAGATGTCCTATCCATCTAAGTCTACGAAGACTGAGCATGGAATAAACTGTCACACAACCTGATCTTTCCAATACTTCAGTATTTGTGATTTTGTCTTGCCACTTAATACCAAGAATTCTTCGCAGACACCGCATATGAAAGCTATTTAAGTTGTTCTCTTGGTGTGAGTAAGTTGTCCAGGTTTCACTGCTATAGAGAAGAGTACTAAGGACACAGGCTTGATAGACAAAGACTTTTGTTTTGGCAGTAAGCTTCCTGTTCTCCCAGACTCTTTTTCTTAACCTGTTCATTGTTGTTGCTGCCTTACCAATCCGGATGTTGATTTCCTGATCTAGGGATAATTTGCTATTTACCACTGATCCTAGATATGTAAAATGGTCTACTATCTCTAGTTCGGCGTCGTCAATAAAGATTGATGGTACCCCATGTGCACCTTGTGACATAATCTGTGTCTTCTTTTTGCTAATTGTTAAACCAAATTCAGAACAAGCATTGGAGAATGCAGATAGTAGACATTGCAATTCTTCCTCAGAGTGGGTCGTAACTGCAGCATCATCTGCAAAAAGCAACTCTCTGATCAGTACCCTCCTAATTTTGGTCTTAGCCTTCAATCTCTGAGCATTGTAGAGGCCGCCATCCGAGCGTGAGTGAATGTATATACCACCATCCTGATCATGAAATGCATATTTCAGTAGAAGTGAAAAGTATATTCCAAAGAGGGTGGGAGCTAGTACACAACCTTGCTTAACTCCACTCTTGATTTCAAATTCTTCAGAAGTTGCACCATCAAACTTGATTATACCCTTCATGCCTGTGTGGAACGATTCCACAATGGACAGAAGAGTTGGTGGGCAGCCAATCTTCTTTAGTGCCTTGAACAGACCCTCACGACTGACCAGATCAAATGCCTTTGTGAGGTCGATGAAGGCAATAAACAGTGGTTGATTCTGTTCACGGCATTTTTCTTGCATTTGTCGCAATGAGAATATCATATCAGTGGTAGACCGGTTCTGTCGAAAGCCACACTGTGATTCGGGGTAGACTTGATCTCCTAGGACTTGAAGTCTGCGCAGAACAATTCTGGCAAATACTTTTCCAACAATACACAGAAGTGAGATACCCCTATAGTTGTTGCAGTCGCTCCGATCGCCCTTGTTCTTGTACAGTGTTATGATGCTTGAATCTTTGAAATCCTGTGGGACTTGTCCTTCACGCCAGCATAGCTCTATTAGCTGGTGGATCTGTATAGTGAGTGTGTCTTGCCCACTCCTGATAACCTCTATTGGAATCCCATCCTTACCTGGAGCCTTGCCAGATGCAAGTTCATTTATAGCACACTTAACTTCTGTTATGGTGGGAAGTGTGTCCAGGTGGTCAAGAGTTGGTAGAGCCTCTATGGCATTGAGGGCATCATCCGCTAGTTTGGTCTCACTTGAGTAAAGCTCCAAATAGTGCTCTACCCATCTGTCCATCTGCTGTTTCTTATCAGTGATGATTTCTCCAGTCAAGGTTTTCAATGGTGCACTTCTTTTGATCACTGGACCGCAGGCTTTCTTTATTCCTTCATACATGCTTCTTATGTCTCCCTTATCACTTGCGATTTGAATGGACTCACATAACTTGATCCAATAATCATTTGCACACTGCCTGGCAGCCTTTTGCACATCCTTCCTAGCTTGCCTAAGCTCACTCAGAGTGTTACGCGTTGGTCTTTCCTTGTTTCTTAAGAGAGCTTTCTTCTTCTTATCAATCAAGGGCTGCAGAGTCTCGCTGTTGGCCGCAAACCAGTCCTGCCTCTTATGATCCACAGTGCCGTAAACCCCTACGGCAGTTTTATAAAGAGTTTCCTTAATTTGACCCCACTTTTCATTTACTGTACAATTTTCTGGTGTATCAGTGAAAGCGTCTTCAAGTTGCTGTTGAAACTGAAAGCACTTTTCAGGATCATGAGTGTTAATAATATTAATCCTGAGGCTAGATTTGTGTTTAGCTGTGTAGATTCTCTTTGGTCTCAGTCTAACCCTTGCAACAACCAAAGAATGATCCGTATCACAGTCAGCACCGTGGTAACTTCGTGTCAATGATATATGGTTCAGACGTTGTCTCCGTGTGATGATGAAGTCCAGCTGGTGCCAATGGCCGGATCTTGGATGTTTCCATGTGACCTTATGCATCTCTTTTGTTTTAAAAAAGGAGTTTGTAATACATAGGTCATTACTGGTGCAATGCTCCAGCAGCCTTTGCCCATTTTCCATTCATGCGACCGATGTTGTATTTTCCAAGGCACACTGGCCATGAACTCGAGTCCTTGCCCACACGAGCATTGAAATCACCGAGCATATAAATGTAGTCAGATTTTGGAACTGCCTTGATCACGGAGTCTAACTCCTCATAGAACGAATCCTTCACATCATCAGAGGAATCGAGTGTCGGTGCATATGCAGTAATAATGGTGGCAAACCCACAAGAGGTTGCCAAGCGCAGGGATAATAGTCTTTCATTTCCTCCTGCTGGAATTTCAATCATTCCCAGTAGCGAATTCTTCACTGCAAAGCCCACACCGTGTTGCCTTTTTTCTGCCTGCCCTCTACCCTTCCAGAAAAAGGTGTAGTTGTTTTCCCTGAGTGACCCTTCCTCAGCGAGGCGAGTCTCCTGCAGGCCAGCAATATCAATGTTTAGACGATTGAGTTCGGCATCAATCACAGCCGTTTTTCTCACATCGTCAATATTGGTCAAGTCAGTGGAAAATCCTGGACACATGGTTCTCATTTTCCAGGTTGCAAGCCGTAGCTTGAGGTTTCTATTTTTATTTTTGTTTGTACCTGGTGCATTGGTTTTACAGCCTGCGATTCAGATTTTGTCCTAGCCCCAAGCACCCATTGAAGCAGGCAGGCTGTGGCGGATCAGCACCCAATTGGCTGGGGGCTGCCCAGCTTGAGGCGGGCGGTAGCTGATCAGTGACACCTATAGGTGTCTCCCACCGTCAGAGGCAACGCGTGGCGCCCCATGTCTACGCCAACTGACAAGGACTTATAACCCGTAACAGTTGCCTCTCGCTTTGATTCCGAGACCAGTTAAGACCAGGGATGGAGTTATTGCCTATCCATAGCACAAAGCCTGGGCTAAAATATAGAGATCATGTGTTGCCCATGCAGCATGATCCCTCTCTCGGCCTGCCTAGTTTACTCCAGACGAAAGGTAACACCCCTACATCTGGAACAAGACAAGCTGCAGAAGCTGCCGGATCAGCAAAGCAATGCTCTAACTGTCCGCCTGTCGGAGCTTCGATCCTAGACCAGTCGCCAACCAAGGCTTAGGGCCTGGTCTGCCCTGCCATGACATTTTGTCTTTAGCTTGCATTTCCTCGCACCAGGGTAAGGCTTGTACCCTCCCAATTGCGCTCTTCCGCCCGAAGCCGTTGGCACAATGTGGGGTGTCGGGTTTGGTTATACGGTAGCTCAGTCATATATGACTAAGACCTGACACCTATATGTCAAGACACCTATATATATATATATATATATACCTATATACCCACCCACCTATATATATATATATATATATATATATATATATATATATATATATATATATATATATATATATATATATATATATATATATATAGTCTCACCATGTTCCTCTTGTACCTTGTGGTGTCGAGGTGAAGTATAAATGTTTGTTTTTATGATGCATATGCCTTACATGGCGTTGCAGTAAACACCAGCATTTTTCAGCTGCTGTTGATGTACTAGGCAAGGTTACGCTCAGTAGTTTGCCATTGCTTTCTGAGCGACCGGCTCACATCCCCTGTAAGATATCAATTAAGCTGCCGATTCTCTCGCAGCTGCATTTAAGACGTTAACACCTACGCCAGGGAGAACGGCATATATAATATAAATTAGCCCTAATAAAATAAACTAGTAGCATATATCTTGAACACCAGAACCAATCAACATCTTATAATGTCATTTTCATTTTCAGCACACCAAAATTAGTCAAGATCAGATATTTTCATATCCGGCACATCTTAGTTGTTGACTAGTGTTATCAAACCTACTCACGTTTATAGAGTAACATACACATTACTGTACAATTTGAGAAATGGCAACATCTTGACACTATTTTTCCGATTGTTTTTACTTGTTATTTAACAAGCGGGCAAATATTTGATGACCAATGATTCCAGACTTGAGAACCGCATGAGCTGACCTTATGTCATCGACCTTCATGTCCATGTGTTCAATGGGAGGGACGCGGCAGGCCCTGACATTTTTCTCACGTCGATCACCCTGAAGTAGGATCGAGCGGTATATAGTTCTTTATATTTTGCCGCAGATCAAAGGAACCGGACTGGGTTCTTTAAATAATGGTAAGTGAGTGAGTGAGTGTGTGTGTGTGTGTGTGTGTGTGTGTGTGTGATCAGTGCGTGTGTGTGATTGTGTGTGTGATAGTGTATGCGTGTGTGTGCGTGATTTTGTGTGCATGATTTTGTGTGTGTGTGTGTGTGTGTGTGTGTGTATGTGTATTTTTAAAGCTAAGCCATACAATTTACCAGAAATTCAAAAAATGTGCAGTGTTATAATGGCAGCCGAAAGCCATAATTATACCCTGCACACACAAACACGCACGCACATACGTGTTCTCTTTCCCTCTCTACACACACGCAAACACACTCGCACACACATACTCTCCCCCCTCTCTCTCTCTTTGACACATGTGCACACACACATACATGCACACTCTTCCTCTTAAACACACACACACACACACAGACAGACAGACAGACAGACTC
The DNA here is from genome assembly GCA_014155875.1 of Cepaea nemoralis. Lineage (NCBI taxonomy): Eukaryota > Metazoa > Mollusca > Gastropoda > Stylommatophora > Helicidae > Cepaea > Cepaea nemoralis. The sequence goes on from JACEFZ010011443.1 coordinate 178,674, forward strand.
CAACAAACTTACATGCATACATGCTTGCATACACACATACTTACACAGACAAACAGACATTGTGTCGTGTGTAAGTATTCGACCATGGCTTTCTGACGTATAAAGCTATGGTAACCCACTGAACATTAACGTGCGTGACGTTGCTTGCAACGTCTTGTAAGGAACATCAAGCTACCTTTCTGTTGTAATGTACACCTCATTTTGGGGTTTAACTAGTAACTAATAACCACAATGGTCGACCACGTAAACTACTTTTTACTCCGTCATTGAAGAATAACGTTACTGGTCGTGCGGGTATTTGACATGTGGCTGACAGTGTGCTTTAACAACTGATTGTTTCATTTTCACCTCACGCATATACTACATTACGTCGCAACGGTGAGTCACATAGCGCACTGGTAAAATGTATCCATAGAATAGCCACCAACATGCTTGTTTTGTGTATTTTGACGGAACGCAGAGTCACACAGTGACATTGATAGTATGAATTATGTCGCAACACTGAGTCACACTGTGATACTGATAGTTTGTCTTGTGTCGCAACACTGAGTCACACAGGGACACCTATGATATGTATTATGTCGCAACACTGAGTCACACAGCTTCACTGACACAGTGTCTTATGTTGCACCAAGGAGTGACAATATGACACTGATAAGGTGTATTATGTGAGATAGATGAGTTGCCAAATGGTACTAATACTGTTTATTATGCCGTCACGATCAGTCACACGGTGACAATGGTTGTCTCTATGACGAGTCACAAAACGACACTGGTTGTCTCTATGGTGAGTCACAACATGACGTTGATTGTCGCCACAGGAGTCACAAAATGATACTAGTTGTCTCTATGGTGATCACAAAAGGGCTCTAGTTGTCGTCACCGTGAGTCTCAACATGACTCTGGTGGCCGCCATGGTGAGTCAACAAACTATATTAATGATCGCCATGATAATAACCGATAATTGTTTACTTGTCATAATATTTCACATGTTGAAACAACCATTATGTGTGTGATTTCATTTTCACATTAGTGAACATCCCTTTAGTTTCATATGTGTTACACCCCTGCCCATTTCACATGTCAACCCCCCTTCAATTTCACATGTTAAACTCATATTCAGTTTCACACGTTAAACCCCTATTCAGATTCACACGCTGCACTTCTCTTCAGTTTCGCATCTTCCACCTCTACTCTCATCCATGTGTCGTGGATCGGAAGTCCAACCATCTCGGATTAATTACAGTATTCGTGTCTCATACCTATAAATGCCTTGCTAGTAGAAGACAGTAAAGGGTGTTGCGAACAGGACAAAATCATGGGGCTGCATATTCTTTCTGTACACGAAATCTCAGAAATTGAAGGGGAAAACAAAACTGCCCCGCGCATACTATTTATTGTTGGCGTACAATCGGATCATCGTCGGTGTTTCGTGCGGTTATACTCAGAACTGAAACATTAATCTTCCTTCTGCCTCGTATACTGCCAATTATTTATGATACTGATCTTCTTCTTCTTTCTTTCGCTTGAAATATGTCTATATCTGCAATGTCGTCTCTTGCATGAATTGAACTGTCTTTTTCAGTTCACACAGCGGTCCATAGAGTTTATCTTCCACTGTCGTCTCTCTAGGCCAGAAGGTTTGCCTAGATATGTTATATTTTGGGCAGTCTTGGAGTATGTGCTCTGCTGTCTGCGACGCCAATCCACATGTGCACATGGCTGTTTCACCAATCTTGAATTTTGTATACATGTGGTTGCGTAATCTATTGTGTCCCTGTTCTGAGGCGCAGAATAATGACTTGTTCTGGTCTGTCCATAACGTGGTAGTCATCTTGAGCATGATTTGGTGGCTTTCTGACTGATTTGATCATTCTTTTCTTTTGGTGGTATGTAACGGGCACATCAGGCTGTTCTTCTTTGGCTCCTTCCTTAGCCAATTGATCAGCTCTGTCGTTTCCGGGTACTCCACAGTGGGATGGTATCCACTGTATGGTGACCTTATGCTGACTGCTAAGTTCAGAAAGTAGTGTCCTTAGTACTGGCAATTTCCCAGACAGGAGCGCCTCGAGTACTGATTTTGCATCTGTCAATAGCACCACAGGTTGTGTACCATTGCTGGTATTTAGTAATTTCTCTGTTGCTATCTTGATTGCCTCAATTTCAGCATCGTAGTTATGGCAGTACTTTCCTGTCGGTACTCTAGCTGTGTCCCTAGTATTATTTGGGTATTCTATGTACACTCCCGCTCCTCCATTTCGAACAGCATTTTGTGCTGACCCATCTGTGTAGACTCGGATCCAGAGGTCCTGTGGGTATTCTTCATCAAGGAAGCTGAGAGTGGCTGTTCTGCGCTGCACACTGTTCTGTTCTTCCTTGTCAAATATTCCTCTCACTTTTGTCTGGATTTGTAATGATAGTCTATGCTCATCTTTCCATGGAGTTCGCTCTGGAATAGTTGTTAGGGGGATACCAACTGTGGGCAGATCGGTGGTTTCTCTGCAGAGTCGTTTGGCCTGGTGGATAAAACTACTTCTTTTCAACCGCCCCATAGCTAGGTTTTCAAATCTGTTCTTCATAGGGTGGCCTGGCAAGCTGAGGAACTTATCTGCTTGTATTAGCGTTTTCGTATCTCTGCGCTCGCTCAGTGCTTGTGTCCTCCCCATCTTCTCCATTTCCACTATAGGGGTTGATCTCATCCCTCCTGTGGTGACTCTAAGTGCTTGATTTTGCACTTTGTCCAGCTCTTGTAGTGTGGTTTTTGATGCCGAACACCACGCAGTTGACCCGTATTCCAGGTGTGGTCGTATGCTCTGTTGATAAACTTTGCTAAGTATTTTCCCACTGGCTCCCCATGTGGTTCCACTTAGCTTTCTCAGGATGGCTATTTTCCTTCTGGCTTTTGCTACTGCTTTGTTGATGTGCTTTCTCCATGTCAGCCTGCCATCAAATGTTACTCCAAGGTATGTTGGTTCTTTATCTTCTCTTAGGGGTCTTCCAGTTATCTTGATGATCCCTGCCTTTTGTTTTGGAGAGAGGGTAAATAGGGTGGTGCTGCACTTGTCAGTGTTTATGCTGACACATAATCTAATTGCTTATGCAACAAATGTATCTACAGCTCTTTGTAGCAATCTGGTGGCCACTGATGCATGTTCATTTGTGCTCCATAGAACCAGGTCATCGGCGTACATTGCCGCTTTAATTCCATGCGGTAGATTAGCAACGAGATCATTGATGAAGATTAGAAAAAGTGTGGGGGACAAGACTCCGCCCTGGGGAACACCGTGACGCAGTAGTACTTTCTTGCTCTTTAGTCCGTCTATCTGTACTCGGGCTCTTCTGTTGTGCAATTATGCTTTCACCCATTTGTACATTCTTCCATTGACTTTGCAGTTTCTCAGTTTATTCGTCAGACCTTCTTTCCAGACTTTGTCAAAAGCTTTCTTCAAATCTATCCATGCCGCAAGCACCAGCTTCTTCTCTTGGAATGCATCCTCAATTTCTTGAGAGAGGTAGGTTGTCTGATCTTCCGTAGAGTAGCACTGCCTAAAGCCAGCCTGCTGTGGCACAAGGATGTTTTTACTTTCAATGTACCACTGCAGTCTGTGATTGATGATGCGCTCCAGTGTTTTGCAGAGACAGCTGGTGAGGCTAATTGGTCTGTAGCTAGAGGCAATGGAACTATCTTTCCCTGATTTTAGGAGGGGTATCATGATTGCTTCTCTCCAGGCTTGTGGAACACTGCCTAAGGTCCAACTGTTATTGAAGATCTGCAACAGCTTTGCTTTGGCCTCTGTTCCTAGGTTCCTGATCATTTCATTGGAGATACCATCAGCTCCTGGTGACTTTCTCATTTTCAGTTTTGATATGGCTAGCTCCAGTTCGCTGATTGTGATGGGTGCCTCCAGAACCTCATGTACTATTTCCTTCTGTCCTGTATGTTGCCATTTCTCTCGAATCTCTTGTTGTTTCTCTGGACTAATTTTGATATTGTTATCTTGTGCGAATGAGTCCGCAAAATGGTCAGCTGCTTGCTTTCTTGTTAAGATGTTTCCATCTTTATGTAGTGCAATTTTTGAGTTTCTCCCTGTGCCCTCATCGTTAAGTTGTTTTATTAGCCTCCACAATTTCCTTGTGTCTCTTTCAAAGTTCAGAGACTCTGTTTTTCCTGCCAGCTTTTCCGTCTAGCCTGCAGCTTGGCCCTTTGAAATTTGGCTTTTGCGTGCTGGAATTTATTGTGGTGCTCTTGGCTGGGTGTGGCCTCTGCTTGCTTTCTACACACTTCCACATCATTATGCAACTGTTCCAGTTCACTACTCCAGTAGGGTTTATATTGTTTACGGGCTCCTCTTGGTACTGTTTCTCGCGCTGCCTGTAGTATGCATTTCCCAAACTCTTCAACTACTTTATTTATGTCTTTCTCAGTGTTCAGGTTTCTAACCAGTATGCTGGTGCGATTCTTGTACATTGCCCAGTCTGCTTTCTTGTAGTTCCACCTCGAGAGGGTGCTGCTTTCACTTACAAGCTCATTTTCTACAGTTAGAAAGACTGGCCGATGGTCACTGCCACCAAGTTGTTTCCCAACAATTCGTGTAATGTTCCACTCCAGGTCTGGTGAATGAAAAGCCAGGTCAGGTGTAGTTGTAGTGTGCCATGATCTCGAGTAGAAAGTATGTGGGTCGGACGGCTTGTTAATCAAGATGAATCTATTCTCATCCTGCCAGTCTTCCAGTCTCTCTCCTCTCTGGTCCATGTGATCATAGCCCCAACTCTGCGAGTGGCTGTTGAAATCGCCACACACAATCATTTTTTCTGTTAATGGTAGTGTGTCCAGTGCCTGTGGGCTGTCACTTGGACAGTAGTAATTGATCAGATGCAGGTCTGTATTGCCTGTCTTAAGTTTAAGTGTCTGATACTCAGCCCCTTCCATGTAGACTTCGATTTGGGAAGCAGTGATGTTATTTTTTACAAGGGTAAGTATCCCACCTTTTCGCCTGTCCTTTCGGTCAGATCGGTAACACTGGTAGCCTCTGATTTTGAAGGCTATATTTTCGTTGAGGTGAGTTTCTTGCAAGCAACATATGCTTACTTTTTCTTGGTCCAGGATGTTTTCTAATTCTATGTATTTGTTGCTGACTCCCTCCGCATTCCAGTGCATTATTTTAAGTCTGTGTTTAGTATGGCCAGCCGTTCTATTCTCATGTCCCCTGGCTCCACAGGACATCTGAGAAGGACCTCCAGTAGTTGGGGTTGGACCCTTTCGAGACATAGGGCCCGGCACTGCACCTGCCTGGGGGTCCAAAGCAGGGCGAGCACCATAACATTTAGCAGTAGTCGACATATTCCATTTTGCGTAATTGCGTGGCATCCTGATTTCTGTGGTGCGCCTCCTGGCTGGTTGCCTCCATCTTCAGCACCTTTCCTTTGCTAGAGCAGACTGTGGTCTCACTCGAGTTTAGATGTGTACACACGCACACACGTGTCTGCACATGCATGTATGTGTATACACATCTAGAGCACACTGGTTATTTTCCGGCGCCAGAAACTCGCCGTCGCCCCTTCTCCTGTTAGTCGAAACAGTTCCGCCACGTGAAGGCCAGGAGTTGGACTTTTGCTGCATTCACGAGCCATTGGGGTATTTAAGCAATGTTGGGCGCTCACCCCAACACTGCGCCCAGGCTACATACAGCAACATTTGGAACCTTCTGATACTGACGTTCTTCCACGCCGTCCTGTCAAATTGTCCAGCTTCATCTCTTGGTTTTCCCACGACCTCTCCTTTCCTCCAGCGGTCCCCTTCTCATAATGTACTCCAGCTGCCCCCTTCTTATGATGTACTCCAGCTGTCCCCTTCTCATGATGTACTCCAGCTGCCCCCTTGTTATGATGTACTTCTAATGATGTACTCCAGCTGTCCCCTTCTCATGATGTACTCCAGCTGTCCCCTTCTCATGATGTACTCCAGCTGCCCCCTTGTTATGATGTACTTCTAATGATGTACTCCAGATGTCCCCTTCTTATGATGTATTTCTAATGATGAAATCCAGCTGTCCTCTTCTCATAATGTACTCCAGCTGCCCCCTTGTTATGATGTACTTCTAATGATGCACTCCAGCTGTCCCCTTCTCATGATGTACTCCAGCTGCCCCCTTGTTATGATGTACTTCTAATGATGTACTCCAGCTGTCCCCTTCTCATGATGTACTCCAGCTGCCCCCTTGTTATGATGTACTTCTAATGATGTACTCCAGCTGCCCCCTTCTTATGATGTACTCCAGCTGTCCCCTTCTCATGATGTACTCCAGCTGCCCCCTTGTTATGATGTACTTCTAATGATGTACTCCAGCTGTCCCCTTCTCATGATGTACTCCAGCTGTCCCCTTCTCATAATGTACTCCAGCTGCTCCCTTGTTATGATGTACTTCTAATGATGTACTCCAGCTGTCCCCTTCTTATGATGTACTCCAGCTGTCCCCTTCTCATAATGTACTCCAGCTGCCCCCTTGTTATGATGTATTTCTAATGATGAACTCCAGCTGTCCTCTTCTCATAATGTACTCCAGCTGTCCCCTTCTTATGATGTACTTCTGATGATGTACTCCAGCTGTCCCCTTCTCATGATGTACTCCAGCTGTCCCCTTCTCATGATGTACTCCAGCTGTCCCCTTCTCATGATGTACTCCATCTGTCTCCTTCTCATGATGTACTCCAGCTGTCCCCTTCTCATAATGTACTCCAGCTGTCCCCTTCTCATGATGTACTTCAGCTGTCTCCTTCTCATGATGTACTCCAGCTGTCCCCTTCTCATGATGTACTCCAGCTGTCTCCTTCTCATGATGTACTCCAGCTGTCCCCTTCTCATAATGTACTCCAGCTGTCCCCTTCTCATAATGTACTTGTCGTGTCCTCCTTTAAAGTGTCGTCCCTGGAGTGAAGAGAGTCAACACCCACATTATAATATATTTTTTTCCCTTTTCAATATCCTGGAGAATCCACCAGCTTCCGTCCAACACACTCAATCAGCCTATGGACACCTTTTCTTGTCACTCTTTCACTGTCGTACTATGCCCCCTCTCATACTTCCCCAACGCAACATACTCAACAACTCTTGCTTCTAAAAATTAATAAAGATTAATTTATTAAAAGAAAAGTGTAACGTATATGAGACGTGTATGCGAAGAAAATGTGTGTCGTGTATTATAACAGAAATGTATGTGTCAGCCCTCAAAGTTCAGGATCATAGTGTACACATCATGGCAAGGATCACACGACATCACAAGACTCATCACAAGGGACCTCACCGAAGTCGTGTCCTTCTCTCCAGACATGTCCTCCTCCAGGAACTCTGATGACCATGAGATCTGAATCCCATGTAAATATATAATCCGTGGAAAATACTATTATTGTTCCTAACGCAACTGTTCCTAATAGTTTATAGAAACTCCGGCTTCATAATTCCGGCGTAGTGAAACAAACCCGGAACACTGTCCTATGAACAGGACTTTTTGTCTCTTGCTAAATGTTCTCTAGTTCCTCAATATTAAAAAGTTATTGTCTATACTCCAATAGAGTCCTTTATTTTTGTTCTAGTCATAAGTGAACTGAATATCCATCACTACTGGTGTGTTAAAACTGGTATGACCTAAACTTCATTCGGTATTTATCCTGTAGGATACATATACCATTCAGCTCCACTGAGCAATGTTGATCATCTTCCTCCAGCATAATCTCTGTTGTACAATTGCTGGCCAATCTTCCTGCGCCAAACTTTATCCGGGATCGGATTGTCTCTTGGTTTCATGTTCTTCATTCCAACCAGAGGTAACCTGCAACATAAATCATATAACCGGTGATAGCCTCCCCGTCACTGATCTCTATTAGATGATCGTGGGCCATCGGCCTCGCTCAGAAAATATAATGAACCTATCAGGGACAGATGAACTGACCACATAGGTTATCATCAGGCCAAGACAAGAAAAAAAAATCAGCAAACAGAATGCGGAACCCCCCCCCCCCCCCACACCAGGGAGCACCCACTGCAATATCCCAATTATCCCTCATTACTCAATCCTCAATTAGTAAAGCTTATCAACACTTCACTAATCTATTTCAACTAACAGAGCCAAGTATCACTTCCCTACTCTAGTTAGTTTTCCACTAACAGTGCTAATCATCACACTATAGTTTTAACAAGCCTACAGCCTATATTAATTAGAACTAATTATAATCGGTTCTACCTTAGGCCACACTGCAGTTAGATCAAATTACATCCACTCTTGCCATGACAGGCACGTGTAAAATTAAATTAACTCAATTCGCACACGGTAGACGTTTTCCATCAGAACCACAGTGCCGAAGCACGTCTTCTACAATCCAAGGTTTGCGATCAACTCCCCATCTCCAATCATGGTTTTTGGCCAAACCTCTAATTGGTCACGTGACTGTATTCTTCCTGTCCACACAGGTGTTATTTGGACATATCAGCCATTGTCAAGAATCTATTTTTCCCTGGCTTAGTCACTGTCAAAGTTGTCATCACTTGTTTTGACTCCCTCAACAAACTAACGAGTTACTGTATGATCCCAACAACAGTTTTCCCCAACAAGCTGCAAATCTTCTTGATGTTCCGGAAACTATAAATTGACAGATGTACTGTTATCTTCCGTGCTGAGTACTTCCGTTTTCCCTCTGACTTGTTTATAATCTGTCAAAGTGATGTATGATTCAGCGCACTCACTTCCCCTATACATCTGCAACTGTTAATTTTGCCCTGACATGTGATGGCCGACATCCGATTGCCACCATGATCCCACGGGTTCCATCTGTATTCAAATGTTGACAAACTGTCAAGGCGATGCCGGGACCTGTCTCCATCACCACCGAATGTTCCAAATCCGTTAGAGATGTACACGTGCAGCTACAAATATTGTCCTGGGATTTTGACATCCGATTTGTTTATACTGTTAGTAAAATAGTTGTCGCTGGCAGATAGTCCGTTTTATCAGAAAGCCTCTATAATAATCAGCTGGGTAAACGCACGGTTTTATTTTGTGACATAGGCCCCCTCTTAAGAGAGTAGTCCATCTCACTCTTCTCCACCGTGAGTTTAATCCAGATGATTCATTCTTCTTCTTCAGGAGCTGGGTGTCTTGACAAGAAGTCCGCTCCAACATTTTCCTTCCCAGGAATGTACTCCACTGTGAAATTATAAGGTTGAAGTAACAACGACCACCGCATCAAACGTGCGTTGAGCTTCTGAGAAGTAGCCAGGAACATCAGGGGCTGATGATCCGACTGGACTCGAAACTTAACTCCATACAAATATGGCTGGAATTTTTGCACTGCCCATACGAGGGACAAGCACTCTCTCTCGACGGTTGAATAATTCCTCTCCGCCTGTAGAAGTTTCTTGCTTGCGTATGCCACAGGTTTCAAAACCGAAGCATCGTCTTTTCCTTCCTGTAACAAAGCGGCTCCAATTCCAATCGCACTCGCATCTGTTCTCAACACAAATTGTTTGGAAAGGTCAGGGAGCTGTAATACAGGTTTGCTGACCAAGGCCTCCTTTAACTGACTATAGGCATTCTCACATTCTGGTGTCCAACTGATTTGGTCCGGGAATCCCTTTTTCAAGGTTTCCGTCAACGGAGCTCCCAATTCAGTGAAATGTGGGATAAATTTGTGGTAGAACCCACACAACGAGAGAAAAGATCGCACATCCTTCTTCGTTTTTGGCCTTGGTGCATTTCTGATTTTCTCCAGGTTCTTCTCTTCCGGGACTATGTGTCCTGGAGTGATGGTGTGACCTAGAAATTCCAGAGTCTGGTAACCAATCATGCACTTGGTTGGACGAGCAGTAAGCCCTGCTTCCTTGAGTCCTATTAAACACTCTCTCCAAGGATTGTAAGTGGTCATCCAAGCTGTCACTGGAAATCAGAATATCATCCATGAATGAGATGATGGACGGATCCTGTAACGGATCTAGTAAAGTCCTCATCATGCGTGTAAACACACTAGGTGCATTGCTGAGTCCAAAGGGCATGACCTTGAATTCGTAGTGTCCACTGGGTGTACTGAAAGCTAACAGTGGTCGAATCTCCGGTTTGACTGGTATCTGATAGTACCCCCGACTCAGATCCACCTTTGAAAAGTACCGAGCCTTATGGAGCCTAGCGAATAACTGAGTTGGATTCGGCAAAGGTTCCACCTGAAATTGTGTGTGACTGTTCAGAAGTCGGTAGTCTATACACAACCGGTGTTCTCCACTTGGTTTCCGTAACAAAACTACCCCTGCATTGTATGGGGATGTGGATGGTGCAATCACGTCATCCTCCAGCAGTTTTTGTATTTCCTCCTCCAGGGCCTTTTCTTTAGAGAATGGCACTGGGTAAACCTTTTGGCGAACAGGCTCCTGTGTGGTCAAAGTCATCTCGAACTCAACCAACCTCGTTCGTCCTGGTTTATCAGTCAGTATCTCCTTATGAGACTTGAGAACCTGGGTTATCCTTTCCCTCTCCTGGGAGGTCAGATCAGGGTTCACTTGCACATCCCTATAGGTTTCCTGGTGTACCAAGGGATATTCCCTGCCCTCGCTGGTTCCCACTTCAGTCTCCACTGCAACTGCCATTGCCATGAGGTGAGCTGCCTTGTCTCCGGGTCTCTCTTCGTATTTCCGCAAGAGATTGATATGGAAAATCTTCGACTTTCCCCGGATCCGGATTTGATAGTTGGTTCTGGATATCACCCTTTCCACGGGAAATGGTCCTTGCCAACCTATCTCCAGTTTGTTGTTTCCCGTTGGGAGTAGCAACAAGACTTTGTCTCCCACCTCTAGAGATCTTTCTTTAGACCTACGGTTGTAGTAAGCCGCATGTCTTTTCCTGGCCTTTTTCAAGTTTTGATTTGCCAGAGTCCATCCCTTGTGGAGTTTTTCTTTCAGTTCCTCCACGTATTTATAGGATGAGATCACTTCTTCTGACGTCCCCTCTTCAGTCCAACTCCTCAACATGGCTTCCAACGGTCCTTTGATTGGACGACCAAACAGCAACGTAGCGGGTGGTAGTCCTGTTGAGCCATGAGGAACTTCCCGATAGGCAAAGAGTGCTGCTGGGATATATTCATCCCACCTATCAGGTTTTTCCTGCGCTAGTTTCCTGAGCATTGTCATCAACGTGCCGTTGAAACGCTCTACTTGTCCATTGGCTTGAGGGTGGTAAGGGCTGGTATGTATGTGGTTAGAGTGAAACACCCTAAATACCTCCTCCATGAGTTTTCCACAAAACTGAGATCCATTGTCCGTCAGAATTTGATCCGGAAAGCCTAATCTGGTAAAGGCCTCCATCAGTGCGTCCGCCACTCTTTTCGAGTCAATCGTGGTCAACGGTATGGCTTCACCCCACATTGTACAGCAATCCACCATTGTGAGTATATACATGTTCCTCTTCCTAGTCCTGGGAAGTGGACCCACGATATCGATGGCTACCCTCTCGAAAGGAGAGTTCATGATGGGCATCTCACCCAACACCACCGGTGCTGTCCAGTGTTTCGGTGCCACCCTCTGGCACTCAGGGCATGACTTCACATACCGACGCACATCATCTGTCATTCCCGGCCAATAGTAATGGCAGGAAATTCGCGGCATGGTGGCGGCAATACCCATGTGTCCACTAAAGGAGATGGTATGCCCCATATGAAGAATCTGGGACCGGTGAGCTTTCGGGACGACCAACTGACCGTATAGGTTGTCTCCCCTTCCTGCTCTCCTGTAGAGTATCCTATTCTTCATGTAGTACTGCCCCCGTCCAGGTGGATCAGCACTTTTCTGCAGCTTTCTGTAGCAAGGACGTAAAGTATCATCCTCACTCTGGGCAGTTCGTAGCTCCCCCGGCATTGGGTTAGTCACAATTGCGTCTGCCTCTTCCGTTTTCGTCTGAGAGCGAGTCTGCATTGCTCCCATATGGATTGGCTCCCTGGGCATTCCCAGAAAGACATACCGGCAACCTAGGATGACTGGAAAAATGGGATCGGTCAATACAGCGGCCTTGATGGTGCCGGTGACGTACCTTGACCGAATCTCCACATTAGCAATGGGCAACTTCATGACTACAGCACTCTTCTGTGCAGGCTGTATCTCCATGGTTTCACCTGTGAATTGTTCTGGATGTACCAGATCCGCAGAAATCACGGCCTCCCCGTCCAGTCCTGTGTCGTATAAACACTCCACTTGACGACCGTTAACCTCTACCAATTCCACTACAGGTGGTTTTTCCTGGTCTGGAGTCTCTTCCTCGGCCTCGACCTGTTCGGTGGGCTCCACCTTAGGTTTCCCGGGGCACACGACGAATTGAGTGTCTCCTGACTTTCCCCTGCAGTCAATAGCATTGTGCGTATTCGACTTGCATTGGTTGCACCATTTCCCTGTCCTAGATTTTCTAGTGCCGGACTTGAGTGAGCTCTCCTGGTGGCGAGCTTCCTTGTTGACCTTGGCATTTTCCGTGACAACCTCCTTGGAAGTCACTTGACATGCTGCGAAGTGAGGGTTCTTAGCCTTCGATTTGCAATCCCTCGTATTGTGAGAGGGTGACTTACAAATTGAACACCACTTCTCCGACCACGGTCGTTTTGGTGTAGAGCTTGAAGTGCTCTTGCTTCCCTCCTTCTTCTTCTCTGAACTATCCTCTGATTTTTGCACATAAGGTTCCCACTTTTTGGTTCCTGAGTTTTTGGCTTTCTTCTTAGTCATGTTTCTCTTGACTTTTGGTGTTGGTGGAAAGGTTCTCCCCTGCCTCCCCATGTACCTCGACGAACCGTTCTGCTAATTTAGTCACGAGGTCAATACGTTCCGCTCCTTGTTCTCCCAGGAACGTCCTGAGAGGTTTAGACATTTGCTTCTTCAGCTGGTCGACCACCATGAGCTCTTCCAGACTCTCATAGTCATGTGCGAACCCAGCCAAATCCATCCACTTATGGAGATAAGATTTTAGACGCAAACTGTAGGCGGCAAACAACTCCCCCGGTTCTCGTTTCGCTGCTCGAAATTTTTTCCGGTAGGTATGTGACGTAACCTCGAATCGTTTCAGCAGAGCCGTCTTTAACTCGTCATAATTGTTCTCATGTCCTGGTGGCAGGCGAGAATAAACCTCGTATCCGGTCCCGCGTAAACCCTGGGATAGCTTAAGATTCCATTTGTTACGCTCCAGACCCATAGCAACTGACATAGCCTCGAAGCGTTGAAGGTACTGGTCAATCTTCTCTTTGTCCTCCTCGTAGACCGCTAAAGGAAACTTCATAGCATGGTACCCATGTCCACCTACTGGTGTTGAGCCTGGGATGGAGGAACCTCCAACTGCTCCCTCAGTTTCTCCATTAGATTGACTCTTCAACTCGAGTTCCCTCATCCGGTACTCGTGCTCCCTTTTCTGTGCTTCCTGTTCAGCTTCTAATTTCCTAGCTGCTTGCTCAGCTTCAAATTTCCTAGCTGCTTGCTCAGCTTCCAATTTCTTAGCTGCTTGCTCAGCTTCCAATTTCTTAGCTGCTTGTTCCAACTCCATCCTTCTCAATTCCAACTCGGCCTTTCGATCTTCCCGTTCTGCTTGACGATACTCTCTCTCCACTTCCTGTATGTAATCCGTTAGAGCAGAACCCGCCAGTCCCATTTCTTCCCCCTTTGCCTTTAATTCTAACGTGGTAAGTTTAGGGGTGGCCATTATACAGAGAGGTAAGCTAGCAGGTCGAGTACAATGTAACTGCAAATTACTATACAGATATATGAACAAGTACTATAAATCTAGATATTACCACACACAGCACATTCACTCAGTGACAAGAGTAGAATCAGGACCACAGACCTATGCAGACGTGTGAAGTGTGAACAGGTAAGATATTAGTCCTAACCCCTATCCACATTCACTCTAGCTGGATTCTCCAATATGATATCTCCCGTCTTATAACTAAGGATCCCGTGTCAAAAGACCCCGTTGTCAGAAGATCCCACTGTCAAAGGTTCCTGCTTGCAGGAGATCTCGCTGTCCAAGGATTCCGTTTACGGGAGATCCCTAAGGAGATCCCGCTGTCCAAGGATTCCGTTTACGAGAGATCCCGCTGTCCAAGGATTCCGTTTACGAGAGATCCCGCTGTCCAAAGATCACGTTTACGAGCCCCCAATAATGTCGTGTCCTCCTTTAAAGTGTCGTCCCTGGAGTGAAGAGAGTCAACACCCACATTATAATATTTTTTTTCCTTTATCAATATCCTGGAGAATCCACCAGCTTCCGTCCAACACACTCCATCAGCCTATGGACACCTTTTCCTATCACTCTCTCACTGTCGTACTATGCCCCCTCTCATACTTCCCCAACGCAACATACTCAACAACTCTTGCTTCTAAAAATTAATAAAGATTAATTTATTAAAAGAAAAGTGTAACGTATATGAGACGTGTATGCGAAGAAAATGTGTGTCGTGTATTATAACAGAAATGTATGTGTCAGCCCTCAAAGTTCAGGATCATAGTGTACACATCATGGCAAGGATCACACGACATCACAAGACTCATCACAATGACCTCACCGAAGTCGTGTCCTTCTCTCCAGACATGTCCTCTTCCAGGAACTCTGATGACCATGAGATCTGAATCCCATGTAAATATATAATCCGTGGAAAATACTAGAATTGTTCCTAACGCAACTGTTCCTAATAGTTTATAGAAACTCCGGCTTCATAATTCCGGCGTAGTGAAACAAACCCGGAACACTGTCCTATGAACAAGACTTTTTGTCTCTTGCTAAATGTTCTCTAGTTCTCAATATTAAAAAGTTATTGTCTATACTCCAATAGAGTCCTTTATTTTTGTTCTAGTCATAAGTGAACTGAATATCCATCACTACTGGTGTGTTAAAACTGGTATGACCTAAACTTCATTCGGTATTTATCCTGTAGGATACATATACCATTCAGCTCCACTGAGCAATGTTGATCATCTTCCTCTAGCATAATCTCTGTTGTACAATTGCTGGCCAATCTTCCTGCGCCAAACTTTATCCGGGATCGGATTGTCTCTTGGTTTCATGTTCTTCATTCCAACCAGAGGAACCTGTAACATAAATCATATAACCGGTGATAGCCTCCCCGTCACTGATCTCTATTAGATGATCGTGGGCCATCGGCCTCGCTCAGAAAATATAATGAACCTATCAGGGACAGATGAACTGACCACATAGGTTATCATCAGGCCAAGACAAGAAAAAAAATCAGCAAACAGAATGCGGAACCCCCCCCCCCCCCCCCCCCCACACACCAGGGAGCACCCACTGCAATATCCCAATTATCCCTCATTACTCAATCCTCAATTAGTAAAGCTTATCAACACTTCACTAATCTATTTTCAACTAACAGAGCCAAGTATCACTTCCCTACTCTAGTTAGTTTTCCCCTAACAGTGCTAATCATCACACTATAGTTTTAACAAGCCTACAGCCTATATTAATTAGAACTAATTATAATCGGTTCTACCTTAGGCAACACTGCAGTTAGATCAAATTACATCCACTCTTGCCATGACAGGCACGTGTAAAATTAAATTAACTCAATTCGCACACGGTAGACGTTTTCCCATCAGAACCACAGTGCCGAAGCACGTCTTCTACAATCCAAGGTTTGCGATCAACTCCCCATCTCCAATCATGGTTTTTGGCCAAACCTCTAAATTGGTCACGTGACATGTATTCTTCCTGTCCACAGGTGTTATTTGGACATATCATCCATTGTCAAGAATCTATTTTTCCCTGGCTTAGTCACTGTCAAAGTTGTCATCACTTGTTTTGACTCCCTCAACAAACTAACGAGTTACTGTATGATCACAACAACAGTTTTCCCCAACAAGCTGCAAATCTTCTTGATGTTCCGGAAACTATAAATTGACAGATGTACTGTTATCTTCAGTGCTGAGTACTTCCGTTTTCCCTCTGACTTGTTTATAATCTGTCAAAGCGATGTATGATTCAGCGCACTCACTTCCCCTATACATCTGCAACTGTTAATTTTGCCCGACATGTGATGGCCGACATCCGATTGCCACCATGATCCCACGGGTTCCATCTGTATTCAAATGTTGACAAACTGTCAAAGCGATGCCGGGACCTGTCTCCATCACCACCGAATGTTCCAAATCCGTTAGAGATGTACACGTGCAGCTACAAATATTGTCCTGGGATTTTGACATCCGATTTGTTTATACTGTTAGTAAAATAGTTGTCGCTGGCAGATAGTCCGTTTTATCAGAAAGCCTCTATAATAATCAGCTGGGTAAACGCACGGTTTTATTTTGTGACAGTACTCCAGCTGTCCCCTTCTCATGATGTACTCCAGCTGTCCCCTTCTTATGATGTACTTCTCATGATGTACTTCTCATGATGTACTTCTCATGATGTATTCCAGCTGTCCCCTTCTCATGATGCACTTTTCATGATGTACTTCTCATGATGTACTTCTCATGATGTACTTCTCATGATGTACTGCAGCTGCCCCCTTCTCATGATATACTTCTTGTCACGGAATTACCGGAGATGTCGAACCAGCATGATAGATTGTCGGAGACAGCCGTCTCTAACCGCTGCGGCTCTTTGTTGGTGCGGGAAAAGCTGTTCCCGGATCAAACACGGCTAGGATTCTTTGAGATTTTCCCCGGATCAAAGGAGTCTCGTCGGTACGTTTTTTTAAATTTTACCCGGATCTAAAGATGAGAGAGGGAGCGCCGGGTTAACTCGGTTGCCGCCCAAGTCGGTGACGTCATTCAGGCAAAATTCTCGGCTGTCTGAAAATAACTAAATTGTGATCAGTGCGCCAGGGTTTGTGAAAACGAAGTGAAGGATTTTTTTTAAATTCCCGTCTGAACAAGAAAAGAAACTACAGTGTCCAATATTGACTGAAGTCGATGGACATTTATCCTTAATGTGAATTCGTAGTTTCGATTCAGGAGAAGGAAATTGTTCGCATAAGGTTCTATTAGATCAGAGAACTTACCTACAACTTAGAGATGAGGAAAATGGCAGTAAACTGGTGCAGTTGCTAACTGACCTCGACAATTGGACCCTGTTCCACAAGGAAGGTCCAACACCTCATGGTCTCATCTGAGTATAGATAGTAAATCATGGGGAGAGTGCCTTGTCAGTGGTTGCATTCCCAAAAACAACTGAGTTATTAACTATGACAGTTACAAGGAGAGTCATAGGATGGTGAAGAAGATAACTGAGTAACATTTTCCGAAAAGACAGGAAACATTTAGTAGATCGAATGACAGTAGTGTTTTGTAGAGATGTTACTAGACCAGTGCTTATGTTCTTACGTCACTGGATTGTATTGGATATATGTTTCACCGTGTGTGTCGAACTAATGGACAGTAATTAACCAAATCACACATTGGTGACCAAGCATCCAAACTATCCACGATTAACGGGGAGAAAATCGACAACTGACCGGAGAGACGCTTCATCTGGTGAGCTCCCTCTGATCTTGTGATGTTGTGCAGTTGTATGGCCGGAGCACGATGATGAAAGTTGACTCTGATCCTGAACTGACTGGTCGTATCTCACATACACGATAGACTATACCACAGAATTCTATACACATACATTGCACACACGTGACACTTTTCTACATTAAATTATTTTATCATTTGTTAGAAGCCAGAGTTGTGTGGGTATGTTCTGGAGGAATATGAAAAGGGGTATTGTCTTATGGTAAGAAGTGAGAGAGATAGTGATCCAAGGACTAAAAGGGGGTGTGTAGACAAAAGTCCGGCAGACGCTCAAGCTTATGATAGGGAATTAAAAAAGTGTGCTTGTTGATTCCACT
The DNA here is from genome assembly GCA_014155875.1 of Cepaea nemoralis. Classification (NCBI taxonomy): domain Eukaryota; kingdom Metazoa; phylum Mollusca; class Gastropoda; order Stylommatophora; family Helicidae; genus Cepaea; species Cepaea nemoralis. The sequence goes on from JACEFZ010011443.1 coordinate 196,524, forward strand.
TCCCCCCAGGGACGACAGGCGACACTTCTCATGATGTACTTCTCATGATGTACTTCTCATGATGTACTTCTCATGATGTACTCCAGCTGTCCCCTTCTCATGATGTACTTCTCATGATGTACTTCTCATTATGTACTTCTCATGATGTACTTCTCATGATGTACTTCTCATGATGTACTTCTCATGATGTACTCCAGCTGTCCCCTTCTCATGATGTACTTCTCATGATGTACTTCTCATGATGTACTTCTCATGATGTACGTCTCATGATGTACTTTTCATGATGTACTCCAGCTGTCCCCTTCTCATGATGAACTTCTCATGGTTGTACTCCAGCTGTCCCCTTCTCATGATGTACTCCAGCTGCCCCCTTCTTATGATGTACTTCTGATGATGTACTCCAGCTGTCCCCTTCTCATGATGTACTCCAGCTGTCCCCTTCTCATGACATGCCCAAAGAATGTGGACTGTTCCCTACCGATGCCAGTAACAATTTCTTCTTCTTCTTCTTCTTCTTCTTCTTCTTCTTCTTCTTCTTCTTCTTCTTCTTCTTCTTCTTCTTCTTCTTCTTCTTCTTCTTCTTCTTCTTCTTCTTCTTCTTCTTCTTCCTCTTCTTCTGCTTCTTCTTCTTCTTCTTCTTCTTCTTCTTCTTCTTCTTCTTCTTCTTCTTCTTCTTCTTCTTCTTCTTCTTCTTCTTCTTCTTCTTCTTCTTCTTCTTCTTCTTCTTCTTCTTCTTCTTCTTCTTCTTCTTCTTCCCCTTCTTCTTCTGCTTCCTCTTCTTCTGCTTCCTCTTCTTCTTCTTCTTCTTCTTCTTCTTCTTCTTCTTCTTCTTCTTCTTCTTCTTCTTCTTCTTCTTCTTCTTCTTCTTCTTCTTCTTCTTCTTCTTCTTCTTCTTCTTCTTCTTCTTCTTCTTCTTCCTCTTCTTCTTCTTCTTCTTCTTCTTCTTCTTCTTCTTCTTCTTCTTCTTCTTCTTCTTCTTCTTCTTCTTCTTCTTCTTCTTCTTCTTTCGTTCGCTTGAAATATGTCTATAACTGCAATGTCGTTTCTTGTATGAATCTAACTGCCTTGTTTAGTTCACTCAGCGGTCCATAGGGTTTATCTTCCACTGTTGTCTCTCTGGGCCAGAAGGTTTGCCTGGAAATGTTAGTTCGGGCAGTCCTGGAGTATGTGCTCTGCTGTCTGCGACGCCAAACCATGGCCAACCATTTCTCTTTGTGAGTGAACTTCTGTCAAGATTTCTGCATTGCTCTCTCTATCTGCCCACGGTGTTCTCATCATGCTTCTATAAAACCACATCTCCACAGCTTCCACATAATTTCCGCCAACTGTCCGGACATATATATTTACAACACTATGCAGTTTGAATTATTTATTAGTGATATAAGGCCGCGATGACATTTACTACTCCTCTCTGCAGATGGATGACTTTAGCCTAAGATCACCTGCCTATTACACTGTCTGGTTTGCATGTCAGGACTTTGAGCGACAGCAATACAAGTACTTCTAATCTCATTACCACGTCACAAGCGATAATGTATAATGTATTCATATGTAATATCAACGGTTTATTCATATGTGTAGCACGAAGACCCGTTTAACACTTGTGGTTTTTCTTGCCCTCATACATGCATAATTAGACTAGTAGTGTTAACACAGGGAACATTTTTGTGGGTTTATGTACACAACAGATGCTACTTTCTTAACCTTAGCCTAATGAAGACATAGATGCTTGACAATGTAGAAGTTTGTAAACGTAGTCACTAGTAAACGTAGATGTGTGTTATCGTAAATGATTGTAAACGTAGATGGTTGTTATTATAGATGTCCGTAAAACGTTGATGCTAGTAAACGTAGGAGTTTGTAAACGCGAAAGCTTGTAAACGTAGTTCCATGTAGACGTAGATGTTTGTAAACGTAGATGATTCTTGTTGTAGATATTTGTACGCGTAGATACTGCTAAGTGTTGATCAATGTTATTGTAAATGCTTCTAAACGTAGATACGAGGTCGAGTCAATAAGTAAGTCACATAGTTCTGTAGGATGGCAGGTAAATGTAGTTGGTGGTTTATACAGGTGTCATTAGGTGGCGGCAACATCGAACTTTATATTCCCGTTCATCAGGTGGCACAAGGTGTTCCATGAGCATGCGCAGCACATAAACAAAATGACGAATGTACTTACGGTGTGTACAACCAAAGAGCAACGTACATTTGTCCGTGTTTTGTGTGTGTGTGTGTGTGTGTGTGTGTGTGTGTGGGCAAAAGGACTGCCTGCAAAGGACATTCATAAGGAAATGCTTCCTGTTTATGCTGAAAAGTGTTTGCCCCGTAAAGCGGTGCATAGCTGGGTAGAAAACACCCTTCTTCGCCTTGTGTCAAAAAATTCAAGGTTTCGCCATCAGCCCGGAAGGTTACTATGACAGTGTTCTGGGATTGTCAAGGAGTGCTTTTAACGAATTTCAAGAATATAGGTGACAATGTGAATTCTGAATCGTACTGTGAAGTTCTATAGATACTTCATGATGCAATTCGAAGAAAACGTCCAGGACTGCTGACTGGAGGAGTGTTGCTTCTTCATGACAATGATAGACCACATACGGCTCGATTAACTCAGGAGAAAATTAACCAACTAAGATATGAAGTTCTGGAACATCCACCTTACAGCACCGACGTAGGCGCTAGCGATTTCCACCTTTTTGGTCCACTGAAAAACCACCTTGGCGAGAGAATTTCGCAAATGGCGCCGAAGTTGAATGTGAAGTGAAAACGTGGTTTAGAAAAAACAAACAAAAAACACACACACACACACACACACACACACACACACACACACACACACACACACACACACACACACACACACACACACGCGCGCACGGACGCACGCAGGCACACATGCACACACACAAACTCTCTCTCTCACACATACACACACCCACACATACACACACACACACACACACACACACACACACACACACATCACAATTCCTCTCGCATCGTGTAGATTTGTCAACAATGGAGTGGCATGAGTGGAATCTCATAATCATGTATACGTACATCACGCGATTCATTTCTTGCTGTTTTGAGTAAAATATTACCAGTCATGAGAGAAGCTTCGGGGGGGGGGGGGGGGGGGGGTGAGGAACTGTTAGCATAGGAGCATGCACACAGTATATCAATCATCCTACTGTGCCTACTACACATGCATTTATCATATCGATACACTAACATACAGAAAGAGAGAAAACATGTTGTATATTTAAATGTACCACTCTATAACAATGCTCCTTGTTGGAATAACTAAAACCATGTGGAATAGGGACAGTTGTATTACGATCACTCCCATCAACGCAGTATACCATCTGTGACATGCCAGACAGTGTGCTAACTCTAACGTTGTCTTTTATTACAAATTATTACAAGAGTAATGATAAACACACTGGCATGATAATACTGGTCTTCACATTATAATCGTGTATGAAATCGATAGTAATGCAATATAACACATCTGAAACCCAAAGGAAACCCTCTGTATATGCAATAAGAAAGGGTGCGTTAGAAAAGTTGAAGTTGAACTACGCGGATAATGTCATAAGTGCTGAAGAAAGCTTGACGCCATGGCTGGTCGCCTACTGTAGAAAATATGGAAATATCAGCAATCTATTTCTCCGTGCATTCAGATTTACAAAATGTATTGGCCTTATCACTTCACAGACCCAAAGCAGAAAATGTCTTTGGGACATTAAACAAAAAATGTTTATGCCATAAGGATTAACGTCCCCGAAACCCAGAGCGTACATAAACAAAACCCGATCTACATCCAATCTACATGCCCTACAATAATATAGAAGCTGGGATCTCCAATCTACATGCCTTACAGTAACATAGAAGCTGGGATCTCCAATCTACATGTCTTACAGTAACATAGAAGTTGGGATCTCCAATCTACATGCCCTACACTAATATAGAAGCTGGGATCTCCAATCTACATGCCTTACAGTAACATAGAAGCTGGGATCTCCAATCTACATGCCTTACAGTAACATAGAAGTTGGGATCTCCAATCTACATGCCCTACACTAATATAGAAGCTGGGATCTCCAATCTACATGCCTTACAGTAACATAGAAGTTGGGATCTCCAATCTACATGCCTTACAGTAACATAGAAGTTGGGATCTCCAATCTACATGCCTTACAGTAATATAGAAGTTGGGATCTCCAATCTACATGCCCTACACTAATATAGAAGCTGAGATCTCCAATCTACATGCCCTACACTAATATAGAAGCTATTATCTCCAAGCTATATGTCCTACTGTAACATAGAAGCTGAGATCTCCAATCTAAATGCGCTATAGTAATATAAAAGCTGCGTTCTCTAATCTACATGTCCACCAGCAATATAGGAGCTGCGATCTCCAATCTATATGCTATACAGTAATATAAATGCTGCGATCTCTAATCTACATGCCATACAGTAATATAGAAGCTGCGATCTCTAATCAACATGTCCACCAGCAATATAGGAGCTGCGATCTCCAATCTACATGCCATACAGTAATATAAAAGCTGCGATCTCCAATCTACATGCCATACAGTAATATAAAAGCTGCGATCTCCAATCTATATGCCATACAGTAATATAAAAGCTGCGATCTCCAATCTATATGCCATACAGTAATATAAAAGCTGCGTTCTCTAATCTACATGTCCACCAGCAATATAGGAGCTGCGATCTCCAATCTACATGCCATACAGTAATATAAAAGCTGCGATCTCCAATCTACATGCCATACAGTAATATAAAAGCTGCGATCTCCAATCTATATGCCATACAGTAATATAAAAGCTGCGATCTCTAATCTACATGCCATACAGTAATATAAAAGCTGCGATCTCCAATCTATATGTCCACCAGCAATATAGGAGCGCGATCTCCAATCTAATGCCATACAGTAATAAAAAAAAGCTGCGATCCCCAAATCTACATCCTACAGTAATATAAAAGCTGCGATTTCCAATCTACATGCCATACATAAAAAAAAGCTGCGATCTCCAATCTATAGGGCCAACAGTAATATAAAGCTGCGATCTCCAATCTATATGCCATACAGAAATTTAAAAAAGCTGCGTTCTCTAATCTACATTCCACCAGAAATATAGGAGCTGCGATCTCCAATCTACATGCCATACAGTAATATAAAGCTGCGATCTCCAATCTACAGTGCCATACAGTAATATAAAAAGCTGCGATCTCCAATCTATATGCCATACAGTAATATAAAAGCTGCGATCTCTAATCTACATGCCATACAGTAATATAGAAGCTGCGATCTCCAATCTATATGCCATACAGTAATATAAAAGCTGCGTTCTCTAATCTACATGTCCACCAGCAATATAGGAGCTGCGATCTCCAATCTACATGCCATACAGTAATATAAAAGCTGCGATCTCCAATCTATATGCCATACAGTAATATAAAAGCTGCGATCTCTAATCTACATGCCATACAGTAATATAGAAGCTGCGATCTCTAATCTACATGTCCACCAGCAATATATGAGAGCTGCGATCTCCAGTCTACATGCTCTATATGTGCGACAGTTTTGTGAGCCTCATTCATCGGGTCTCAATTACACCTATCTCGTTGATACTATTAGAAACTTACACGTTGATATCCAATATGAAGCCCAACAATCACTCTACACGCTTTTCTACACCATATAAGCATTCACTTATCCTTACTCTTCCCTCTATATCCGGTCTTTCATTGGCAACTTCTCTTCCCGCTCTCACTTTCTCATGTTTCACTGGATGGTGTCCATGGCCCTATCTTCAGATGGAACAAATTCAGCCCCACACTAACGATTCCCCGCATCTCTCCACTGGCTGCAATGTGTTGCGGTTTCCTACCGAGTTTATCCTGTTGATATTTGAAGCCTCATATTTAAGCACCACATTTTCCATTTCATGTTGCTTGCTTATTTGTATTTCACATATTTCCGTAATAGTATTGCATAATGATGTTACTTTGATGTCATTTTTCAGGTGTTCCAATAGTTTGTTTCTTGCTCTAGTTGAAAGCTTGCATTTTGTATAGTAAAACTTACCCGCACTCCGGATTCCATTGATGAACACGTTCATTGCTTTACCGCATTTAAACCCATTCCATTTATTTTCTGACATCAGCATGAAGGGCATTATTTAATGACAACTACGAGGGCGAGTCAATAAGTAAGTCACACAGTTCTATGGGATGGCAGGTAAATGTAGTTGGTGTTTTCTACATGCGTCATTAGGTGACAGCGACATCGAACTTTATAATTTTTGCTTTTGCATTTTTCAGCTGCTGTTGATGTACTAGGCAAGTTTTACGCTCAGTAGTTTGCCATTGCTTTCTGAACGGTGCATGACTACCAGCCCGAATCAAAGCGAGCTTCAATGCAATGGAAACATCCTTCTTCGACATGTGTCAAAAAATTCAAGGTTACGCCATCAGCAGGGCAGGTTATGCTGCCAGTGTTCTGGGATTGTCAAGGAGTGCGTATAACTAATTTCAAGAAGAAAGGTGACAATGTAAATTCTAAATTGTATTGTGAAGTTCTATCAATGCTTCATGTTGCAATTCGAAGAAAACGTCTTTGACTGCTGACTATAGGATTGTTGCTTCTTCATGACAATGCCAGACCACATACGGCTCGATTAACTCAGGAGAAAATTAACCAGCTAAGGTGGGAAGTTCTGGAACATCCACCTTACAGCCCCGACTTAGCCTCTAGCGATTTCCACCTTTTTTGGTCCATTGAAAACTCACCTTGGCGGGAGACATTTCGCGAATTATGCCGAATTTGAATGTGAAGTGAAAACGTGGTTTACAAAACTGAGTACGCAGTTCTATGCAGCCGATTTGGGAGGACTGATAAAACGATGGGATAAGTGCATCAATGATTGTGGAAATTATGTTGAAAAATAAAGGGACAAAGTATTTATAAAAATAAACTTGTTTCAAGTTGTTATCATATTTAGTTATTTTTCTACAGCCATTTGTGACTTACTTATTGACACATCCCCCCCCCCCCCCCCCCCCCCCGTAATTCATGTACTTAATATTTCACATACGTGTCAAGCTCGGTGTTAATACCGAGAATGACTAGTCATTTCTGTATCTGCCAACATTTGATTGGAACAAACAAACACTCCCGTTATCTGTAGTTCATCCACAGACTGATCACAAGTTTCGTCATCTTCTAACAGCCGAAAAAGTTGCTCGAGTGACGTCATTCACGTGGCCAGAATTCAGGTCAAGACGGCACTCCCCTCTCCTTTATTCTCCCGATCGGGTAAACAGAATGCCGACGTTTCTTTTCATGTCGGGGAATTCTCAAGGAATCCAGACTGTGCTTTGATCTGAGGAAACACCCCTCAACAAAGCGTTTAGGAGGCCTAGAGACAATTGTCTCTGTCAATCTATCATCTGATCGTAAACTCAAGTGGTCTCGTGACACAGACTGATAACTAACTAACAAACCAACCAACCAACCAACCAACCAACCAACCAACCAACCGACCGACCGACCGACCGACCGACCGACCAACCAACCAACCAACCAGCCATCCAGCCAGTCAGCCAGCCAGTCAGCCAGCCAACCAACCAACCAACCAACCAACCAACCAACCAACCAACCAATCAACAAATCAAATAAACAATCGACCATACTACCAATCAATCAATTAATCACACAGTCTCAAAATAAATTAACAAACTAATAAATAAATCATCCACCCAACCAACTAATCAAGGAATGAATCAATTAACCAATCATCCAAACAACTACCATAGTGATCAATCAACCAACTAACCAACCATCCAACCATTCAGTCAATCATCTAATCAAAGAACCAATCACGCAATAAGTCGATCGGCCAACAAATCACTGACCCGCCAACCCACCCACCCACCCACCCACCCACCCAACTAACCAACCAACCAACCAATCAACCAACCAACCAACCAACCAACTAAATCACCCAACCAACCAACTACCTAATCAACCAACCAACCAACCAACCAACAAACCAACCAACGAACCAACCAACTAACCAACCAACCAACCAATCAACGAACCAACCAACCACCGAACCAACCAACTAATCAATCATCTAATCAAAGAACCAACCTCTCAAAGAATCAATCAATCAACAAACCACCCACTCACCCAAGCAAGCAACCAAACTATCAATCAAGTAGTATGATTGTTGTCACACAGACTTGTCTTAGCTGGAAAAGCCAAGACACAGTGAATGTAACAGAAACATCGCCAGATCAGCACATTTGAAACACGATCTCTCTGACACGTTTCGTGCATCAGCCAGACTGTCAAGTATCCCTTAATTAGGTATACCCATATATTAAGTATCCCACCAAGGTAGGAGTGGAAAGCATGTAAAGTACATGGTTAAAATAAAAAGCGGTTGAAACAAGTTACTACTAGTTTTGGGAGCACTGGGAATCGGGTAATAGAAAACGTTATTCAGCCTTTCATGTTGTTAGGACATTCTCTCTCTCTCTCTCTCTCTCTCTCTCTCTCTCTCTCTCTCTCTCTCTCTCTCTCTCTCGCTCTCTCGCTCTCTCTCTCTCTCTCTCTCTCTCTCTCTCCCTCTCCCCCCCCCCCCTTGTTTTGGGTGTGCAAATTTATTTCAAGATCGATTACGAAACCTGCCACATGTTTGTCACTAACTTGACCTTCGCTAATTAACACATCGTGCCAGATACTTAGTTTTTCATTGTGCTGGAGATCCGGGTTATCTTGATCTTATTAAGAATTCAACTGTGCAGCCAAGAATGAATTTGTGTTTCTATATGGCCTATATTCAAGCTGGGTCTGTGTGGCCGCATGTCAGAATGAAGACTGTGTCATCTAGTCTTTACTTATTTCCATTTCCGTTCTCCGAGTCATGTGCAAACATTGTGTAGACAAATGACATGGGAATGAAACAATGATGGATGACGTAAAGTTCGCCCCAGTGTATGCATCTTGTTTCGCTCGATAGTATGCGCAACAGTTGGGACTAAAGCACTGAACTATTCGCTACATGGCATTAAGTAGTGATCTAATCTCGGAATAATTCATCCCTCTCCAGTAGTGATTTCATATTGAATGATGTGCCCCTCTCAGGTTATTAATTAATGTTTTGCATATCCTTTACAGGACATCGCTGTCAACATCAGCATCTTTCAGCTGATTGTTGATTTCTTGGCAAGATTACGCTCAGTAGTTTGCAACTGCTTTCTGAGCGACCGGCTCCATACTCTGATAAGTCACTGGCGCGACTCGAACCGCTTCCAATTGTCGTGCACTCACGTCAACCACGAGAGTATTCGGGGTTACGGAGAAAGCTGCTAACCTCTCAACCAGGGAGACCGTTCCCTCTCGGGTAGTGATTACATATTGCATGATGTACCCCTGCCGGGTAGTGATCTTAAACTGCCTGATTCATCTCCCTAGAAGCCACCTATTGGAGGATAATAAACCTTGTCTGATTGTGACGTGTTCTTATAGAATTGATGCATGTCTAGTAATGATCTCAAGTCAGATGATTAATTCCTGCCATGGAGTTATAAAACGCAGCTTTTACACGTCCAACCACGACTAGCAACACACGCTGTAGTGTTCTTTCCTGTTTGATAAACAATACATTCTCGAACATCGAGCAACGATGATGTAGTTTCTGTGCTTTCTGTAGAAAGTACATTCTTGCACTTAGGACAACGACTTGTAGCACATGCTGTAATGCTCTGCTCTGTTCTATGAAAAGTAAATTATTGCACGTAGAACAAACACTAGGAACACACGCTGTAGCGTTAAAAAAATATTATTCTATAAGAAAGTAAAACCTTGCACGTTGAACAACGACTAGGGACATAAGCTGTAACGTTTGGAAAAACAAAATATTGTTCTATAAGAAAATTAAAGGTTTACACGTAGAAGAACAGCTACTAATACATACTGTTGAGTTCTGTACTATTCCATACACGGCAAATCCATAACGTTTATTGATATTTAACTGAGAAAATAAAATAACCATTATGCAGATCTGACCCTAGCACTATAAGTTTCTGAAACTATCAAAGCTTTCGAGAGATGGTTTATGAACGATGGAAAGATTCATCTAGACATGACAATCAATCACATACATTCTTAAAGACACAGGGGCTATATAACAGAGCTCCATCTCTGTTATAGTTAGTTAAGGGGAAATAGAGAAGGGTTAGGAAATGTCGCACCCGTGAGCACTGTTGAAAGCACCATTTCTAGGGAAGCTCACGGGTGACGTCAAAAATATAAACAGTTCCAGCTTAGCTTGTGTCAGTCCGGGTGTGTTTTTCAAGAAGCTATATCAACTTTATAATTACAGTTAATAAAAGCCGTTTACACTATCCAAGGCTTCAATGTCATCTATTGATATTATCGTTTAACCGTTCACTCTGTTACATGAGTGAAAATGGAGCCAGTGACCAGGATGCGGGTCATGAATTGTCGCGGAATGTAAGTTGCCTCCAGAACAGAAACATGGCTGTGTCTTTGTTTTCGTCAATACCACGGCACGATGGCAGCTGAAAATTGTCGCTTGCAGAGAAATTCAACAAGGCGGCGTCTCTGATCAAATCTTCGCTACACAGTAATATCAAAGCGTCTCTGATCAAATCTTCGCTACACAGTGCGTCTCTGATCAAATACTGCGTTGACCTGGCTGGTGTTTTTTTGAGTCCGCCATACATATGGGAATTATAAGCTGTGTATCAAAATAATGATTGCCATCATGTTCCAGAATAACCGTTGCTTTGAGCCTCAATATGTTTTACAAGAGCCGTTACCCTTGAACCAGCCTATGACCTTGGTCGTCGCTTGAGAGGAGATCAGGAGCTGTTATCATTGTTGAATCTGACCTCGCTTGACGGAATCAAAACCGAAAAATCGTTTGGTTCAGCAGCTCAAATAACAAGAAAACCTCTAACGAAAAATTACTTCGCTGGATCATAGGTGTCTTGAACTCTGGCAATTATTAGAATGTTAAACGATCACGTTGATGTAGAACTCTTGGAAGCGAGTAAGCAAATTGGTTGCCGTCCTGTTGAAGAAAGGACCCTACTAAAGTCGCTTTAATTGCCAGATCGAGCCGTTTTCAAGGCGTCCAGAAGTGCCAATTTTTGTGTCCAGATCTGCACTCCCTCGAGCGCAAAGAGCAGCCATACATTTGAAAGAGTCGTGATAGAATGAAGAAACTCTTTCCTTGGTGAGCCTTATCGAGCCTTGTCGAGAGCCTTATCGAGCCTTGTCGAGAGCCTTATCGAGCCTTGTCGAGAGCCTTATCGAGCCTTATCGAGCCTTATCGAGCCTTATCGAGCCTTGTCGAGAGCCTTATCGAGCCTTATCGAGCCTTGTCGAGCCTTATCGAGCCTTATCGAGCCTTGTCGAGCCTTATTGATCCTTACGGGGTACTGAAGCCGCTTTGTCGATCCTGGTTCGAGTACTTGGGTGCCAGATACAGTGCCTCTCAGTCTCGGCATACAAGAGCATATACGTCGAGAGGAAAATGTAAGACTTGATATTCGATTGGACCATTGGAAAATTAGTTTCAACAAGAAAAGGGTAATCTAAATAACTTTTTCTATTAGATAGAAAATTATTGATTTTTAAGAGGAAGAACTATTAGATTACGTCCTTTACTTAAATTAAGAGTGTATATTAATGGTTATTGATTGTTTTTTTTTTGCTTATATAAGTTGTGTAGCAAAATACTGCAATCTGGCAGATGCAGTTACACAGGTGGAGTAGGCACAGCGAAGGTAGACTAACACAGTCAGTGAAACAATAATTGAGAATTATTTCAGCAAAGCTCAAGACGAGTTTTTTTCTTACAAGGTACCAAGAAATATATAGAAGGAAGAAGTAGGTATATTGTTTTGGGTTTGATATAAATTACAGAGAAATTAGGATGAACTACCTACATACAGAATTAAAACGTATCAGTGCATGGTTAGGAGAGTTAAAAGTGGCAGTTAGTGAAGTAGAGAATTTTGTGGAAACGTTACAGAGAAGAACGACTAGACAAGAGCCTTATAGATTTAAGGTAGAGTGCAATGAAATAGTAAAGAATAATAGGAGACAGACAGTATTCAATGAAAACAGAAGACAACATAAGCTGGTATATAGAGACAGTTATGTTGAGCCAGATGTGACTAGGTCCAGAAGCAGTTATAATAGACGAAGATACAGAGATAGACATGAGAGAGACCTTTCCCGTAAACAACGAAATTGGCCTTCTTATAGTGAGACTGCTAGAAAAAGAAGGGACGATTGGTTTGAGCAAAGACAGAGACAGTATTTGAAGTCAGGGTCAAGGAACAGAATAGAAAACGTAAGTAGAAATTCGACTACTCCTAAGCTGATTGCGAATGAGACCGTTAGACAGGTATTAGTAAAGAAAATAGACCAAGAGACCCAGACGCAGGCGATTGAAGTGGTAGAAGAGAACACACAGACACAGGTTGATACAATAGAAAAAAAAGTCCAGGTACAACCAACCGGCAAGATAACGAAGGGAAGTCAAACTGACTTAATAGAAATTCAGTCAAAACCAACTCACTTGACTAAGGGAGACACGGTTGAAATTAAGAAAGATAAACAGACGAGAACCAAAGATGAAAAGAGACCAAAGAGGAAAAGTATTGGGGAAAGAAATATAAACAGTCTGATAGTCAATAAAGGTACAACTGAGATGTCAGTTTCCTCAGCTAAAGATATTGAAGTTGTCCCGAAGTGGAGCATGGGGAATAGAGGTAAGAAGAAAGGCAGACGTTCTAAAGCCGACTATGGGAATATGATCGACGTGTCTGCAGTAAACTATTATGAGTATGATGAGGGAACCATCATCAGTGTATCATCCGAAGACGAGATGGGGAAACGTAAGCGTTATTTAAGGTATACAGAAGGCAGTGAGAAGATCGACTCAGTAAAGACGGGAATAACAGATAGAGGGAACAGAAAGAAGGTATTGAAGAAGAAGAATAGTAATAGACAGATAGCGGAAATTTATTCGACTACGGAAAGTGACTTAAGAAAAATCAAAGAATATATGACCTTAAGACCTGAGTACTTTAACAACGGATTAACAACGGATAGTGAAGATGACATAATTGAAGAGAGACGCACATTAGTACTAGGAGACAATGAAATATTTGGCTTAGATGCACTCTATAACTGTTAGAATTCCGAGGGTGAGGAATGACAGATGGCATTGTTTTAGCTTATGAGAGGAATTTCGGTTTGAGCATATACATATGGGTTGTCTAAAATAGGCAGATGAATTTTTTTGGTGTAGCATCACATGGTACAGGGTAGGCAATAGTGTTGTTGAGGATAGAGAGTCACGGCAACTGATAGAATATTCTACGTGGATACGTTATAAAGAATATCTTGTGTTTGGTTTTGGTGTGGGGAGAGTAAACAATGTAGAAATTGAAATGTCCCTTGTCCGGAATGGCTAGATAGAGAGAGTTGATCACGTTGAGTGATGTATAACTGGTGTGATTAAACTAGAGTAGATTCAGCACAGAATTAGCAGAGAGAGAGGTAAACTAAGTATGAACGCTTGTACTAGAGTTGATTCGACTCAGGACTATGACGTGATGTCTGAGATAGTTTCGCTTGGTAGTTTGAGAAGTAGGTATAGTAGCATTGGCAGATGAACCGAGAGTGTCTGATGAGGAGATATAGATTGAGGAGGAATTGAGTATCCTGTGTAAAATAGCCAGTGGAGCGCAAGAGTATTAAGAGTAAAAGACTGTGGAAGCTGATGCTTGAAGAATACGAGGTCTTGGTGAGGGGGATGACGTAATTACATGATGCTTGCGGAGAAAGAAGAGGTGATTAAATCTGAGAAAGTTGTTGTGTGGAGAAGTATAGAATGATGGTTACGAGGTTAGTGGCTCGTCGGAGTGAGGTTTGTTCTGAGAGATCGTTGATAGTGCTGGTTAGTGTGTAAAAGAGATATAAGTTGCGAGAGATAATGTATAGGTTCTGACCTTTGAAAACGAGTAAATGATTGAGAAAAGTAGAAATAAGAAAACAGTTGAATTGTGAAAGTCCTGTTGAGTAATTCGTCTGGTAATGCGTTGTTCTAGCATGTGTAAAAATGTAGACAAACATATGTGCGTCGAGTATGGATAGAATGATGTCAGGTGATTAGTAACGCATGCATGTACGAGGCGTTTGGAAGTGATCGATACGCTTAGGCTGTGGTGAGTAATTGCTAGGATGTTGAATTGGTGTCTAATTTTTTTTTGAAGTAATAGTATAAACACGTAAGGTTGTCGTGATATGAGAATAATCGTGAGATGAGAACAAGGTTGTGTATCACTGTCTGAGCAAACATAAAATACGAATGCCGTGTGAATATGCGAAGAGTGGCTGATGAGTGAAAGGAGTGATGTCTTTTGTTTGGAATGTGGGGTGTTGGACAGAATTAATGAAAATTTTATGACAGGCTGACAGAAAGAGAGTTAACATTATGAATGACGTTTCATAAAACAGGTTTAGTATTGTTGGTAGGGACATGTCGAAGCATGAATGCCTGATACTGAGAAATGAGAGAAGTGAGGTCTGTTGTCAGTTATATGTGGTGTGGTTTGCTGTTTCTGAAAGAGTCCCGATAAATAGGAAGAGGAGTGAAAGATACTGAGGTAAACAAGATTAGCTAAATGAATGTCGGAGCATTATAAATAGAGCACTATAGACTGTGTTCCAATAATTGTGACTGGTTTGACTATCATCACGGTGTGAGAACGCTAGGAGAGACTTGAGGATAGCTTAGAGTAGTTGTGGTGAGATGTTGGAAAGTACTGATACGTTGGTTAGTTGCGTCGGGTAGACGAGAGACTTAAAATTAGAATTAGTTATTGACAAATATAGTAGGTAGATGTATTGGTGGAGTCGATAGTAAATAGACATTTATTTTGTTGGATGTAGCATGGTGGAAATACCGTAGTTAACGGTAATGATTACGAAGTTGTGGTAATTCTTAGTACAAATTCAAGGGAAACAACTAATGTGCCGAGCCACAGGTTCTATTAGTAGATAGATGACTGGTGGTACATTGAGATAGTCGCCACACTAGTACTAGGTGAAGTGATTTAAGATATAGTTTACAGCGGTTGTTTAGGTTTATATTACAAATATTGTGATGTGTTAGGAGTTAGTTTGGTAAAAGATAGAATATTGTGAGGGGAGAGAATTAAGGATTGACTTCCAGAAAAGTACGGTCATTTGTTAATTAATGACTTTTGTTGAGGGAACGGATATTGTTCTGCGTTATGATATAGTCTGTAGGTAACAGATATATATATATATATATATATATATATATATATATATATATATATATATATATATATATATATATATATATATATATATATATATATATATATATATATATATATATATATTGTCATCATCTTGCTCTTATCTAGGTAACTGAACTTGGGTTCATACAGGCAACAATAAAATCTGCTCACTATGAGAATCAAATATTTATTGTATATACATTTACAGTATGCGTTGACGCATATTACATATCACAGATAGTTAATCTTAAACACAGAGTTGTCATACAACAATCTAGCACACTATCTAGCCTATGTATATATATCTATGAATATCTATTGAGTCCCTCTCAGGCAGGCCTTGTTGCCTCTCTCAAGTCCGTCTGTCCTCTGCCGGTCTCCGCGTGTCCCATTCTGACACGGGCGGTAACTCTGTCCGAGTTCCTCGTGGACCCCGCATTAGGCGGGCCACATCAGTGTCCACGGACTCATGGACCCAGTGACCAGCTCTTTCGAGAAGGTTCTAGATTACTCTGGTCCTGAGCGACTCAATGCTGTCCCTTGGGCTGGAGTTGCAGCCCTCTAATAATATATATGAAAGTGAGGCGGTGACATATATATATATATATATATATATATATATATATATATATATATTATATATATATATATATATAATATATATATATATATTTTTTTTTGGGGGGGGGGATTAATGCAGGGTAATTAGCCTAGCATTGCGTGATTTTTGTTACGGTTATAAGAGTAGCCGTTGTAGTAAAAAGATATGTAATTACATTGGTTCGTAGAGGAGACCAATCTGCTTGGTTACTTTAAGTAGGTAATTCTAACGTGAATTATTGTTTTGAAAAAGGTTGGGGATAACCTTCTCTTAGTGAGAAGACAGTGTTTTTATTGAATTTGAGCTGTCAATGCATTATATTATGGTATGTTATAGTATTTTTTAGTTGACTTGATTTAAGATTGGACTTGTTGAGTTTTTTTAAATAGATAAATAATTATTGTTAGTCCGTAAAAGTGACTAACATGGATAGGATGTATGTTATATTATTTTTAATTGCTTGATTGCCTTTATGTGATATGAGGGGGAAAGAGAAATAATATTTAATAACTTGGGGTTGGGGGGTATGATGTCCTGTTATGATTTTATTTTGCGTAACTCATAATTTAAGTGAATTGTCTTGTGTGTTGAATAAGAATTACCTTGTTTATAAATATGTTGGAAATTAGTCAAGTTAAGTTTAATTCACAAACAGTTATAGTTTTGTCTAATATAGAAGCAATACATGGGGCTTTATATGAAACCCTTCGTTCAGAAAAATAGTTAATAAACTACTGAAGACTAGTAGAGAGACATATTATCTTTGGGAATAATAAGTTCAGGAGCATTTTCTGTTAGTAAGACTGCTGTGATAATCAGCGTTAATGTTATAAGAGGGAGGTTAATTACATAGGGGCTATGAAGTTGAGGAAACATATGTCATATGGGGTTACCAAAGGGTTCTGGGGGAGTTAAAAATAGGAACTGCGTTAAGTCAGCATTGATTGAATATATTAAGGAAGAAAAGATTAACATGATTAACGTCTATAGCAGTGAGGTAAATGGGGGGGGGGGGGAACTGGTTATTAGAAATGGATATTGAGGGGGCCGCTGTGAATAGCAGAGCATATGGTTGAATACGCCAATAGATACTTATCATGGGATTTGAGGGGGGAAATATAGGAGCTGTGAAACAGCGTTAAATTAAACATATGTTCATGAAAAATGAGCATGGTTTCATGAGGAGGGAACATGAGACAGGTGAAATGTAGTCGTGTATGTGGCAATGTAAATATTTAAGATATTTTAGATCGACTTAGTTTATAACAAACAGAGATATAAGTTCATAGGATGTGTTTTTGAAAAACTTTTAATATTTGGAAAAGTTTTTGCGTTTGCAAGGGAGGTAAATGTGATTGGTTTCTGACTATTTCCTTATATCTTTATAACTGGGTGCGCACCCCATCTATATTTTTCTGTCTATACTGGTGTGGTTGATGATGAGAGAGAATGAGAACTTACGTGATGCAAAATATATACTAACACTTTTGTGAATACTTATAATCCTGAATGTTTTTTTAAACCTTGTGTACTCAGAACAGAAGAAGAAGTAACAACAAAAGTAGCAGTTAGCTATAAGAGAGAGAGAGTATTAAAGGTATTCTAGGAGACAACTAAAGAGATTGAAATCGAAATAAGAAGGGTTAGTTAATTAAGATTTGGTTAGTAAGTAGGTAGTGAGAGAAAATTAAGTGGGATTAGGGAATATATAGGTTAGGGAAGTGAGACTTTTGGGAAAAGTCTTTTTAAAGAAGGGGAAGAGTATAACAGAGCTCCATCTCTGTTATAGTTAGTTAAGGGGAAATAGAGAAGTGTTAGGAAATGTCGCACCCGTGAGCACTGTTGAAAGCACCATTTCTAGGGAAGCTCACGGGTGACGTCAAAAATATAAACAGTTCCAGCTTAGCTTGTGATCAGTCCGGTTGTATTTTTCAAGATGCTATATCAACTTTATAATTACAGCCAATAAAAGCCATTTACACTATCCAAGGCTTCAATGTCATCTGTTGATATTTAACCGTTCACTCTGTTACATGTTATTATTCTATAAGAAAGTAAAACCTTGCACGTTGAAAGACAACGA
>JACEFZ010011444.1:0-146400 GCA_014155875.1 Cepaea nemoralis
AATAAATAAGGACCGGGGCCACCCGGGGTACACTCAGTACGCCTCAATGCATGGGGAAATTCCTTTACTTATATAGAGCAATAAAGCAGGAGAATAATTGTTAGTGTGTGAATTCAGGTACATGTTTATATTGTTGATCATCTTCAAGTGCAGCCAAAAATAGCACCTTATCTTTTGCTTCAGATTTTCTCCAGATGGTCGTTTGGTTGTGTCTGGCAGTGATGACAAGACCATTCTCTTGTGGGATCTCAACAGTAAACAGTGTATTCATACGTTCCATGAAACAGGAGGGTAAATGACTCTTCTTCTTGAGTTGTTTGTTGCTTCGCCAGCTGTAGAGAGCTGGCTACATTTAAATACAAATTATTTTTAACTTAGGTAAACATTTCTATAACTATATATTGTCTTAAATCCGAATAAGCTTGAGAGCAGCCAGCCTCCTGTTTCGATATCATATTGTCAGAGGACTTGCTAATTCATTTAGGCACATATACGACCTTAATATTTCCAAGGTAAGGATATCTAAACTTTTCTTGTATAAAAGTAGTGTGCAGACAGAAAGACTTTATTGTGAATTTGCGATTACCTTGAGGATAACAAATGCTACACATTCAACCCTCTGTTATTGTATTTCAGTCAAAATATGATTCAGCTATTCACTTGATATTATATATAACTCTGCAGTATGCATCTGATGAGATACAGCAAAATATGCCAGGCGACACAATGTGCAACTTATCTTTTATTGGTTCATTGTTTCAATTTACTAATGGAATAAATTGTTTTGATTTTCATGTAGAGTGTTTTAATATATTAATACTTAATATACCATAAGTAATTTTAGCTCATGGCCTCATGTGCAATTGAGTTTATGTTTAGGAGTCTCCATGGTGAAGTGCTCAAGCCGTTTGACTCGGGCTCCGAAGGTTGCGGGTTTGATTCCAGGCTGCGTCCTTCGGTTCACAAGTGAAATTTTTCGGAGACTCCTGTGGGTCATCGCTAGAGCTACAGAGTTTGTGCTTTGTGCGACACTTTTCGCACTGCGGAACGAGACCGAACCATATGGGATAAAACCCGGTGCAATGAAGTTGACCCTGTCGACTTTTAATCAACTTTTCTTTTTAATGTTTAGTTGTTTATATTATGAGTAAACAAACCCTATAAAACGGCTTTTCATACATGATATACTCGAGTTTTCTGATAAAAAACGAGAGCTGAAAAAATGTCCAGAAAGTGGATCCTGATTAGTGTTCTGCAACAGTATAATGCCCAGATTTTGCTAGACAGGAAATGGAAACCGAGAAATTGAATCCACACAAGAATCCAAATTGTGGAGGACTGGTGAAGACTTCAGGCACACCATTCTTTTTATGACTTGAGTAAATGCACAGCTAAAATTATCACGGAAATATGAGAAGAAGGTTAAGAAAATACACAAGAAACATAAAACTGACTGTCTGGACAGTGGGAGAACATAGACATGTGGTTAATAACAGACAACACTAAGACAGCCCATTGGGAAATTTAGAAAAGCTCAAGTCTAGGATGTCTCAATCACAGATGTTTTCCTGTTCATAAACAAGATGGCCACTCAGTCGACATGTAGCTCTAGCTCCAGTTAATGTTACTTTAGTCTGCACATTGTTGTGTCATTGCATGCTGTATCATTACGCAGAAGTCTTTTTCTGATCAACTGCACTGTTGAAGATAAGTCTATTTGAAAATTGCTTAACATAGTGGTTGATCTGCCCTCTCTTTGCCTCAGACACCTGTATGTTCATGACTGAATAT
Source organism: Cepaea nemoralis (assembly GCA_014155875.1). Classification (NCBI taxonomy): domain Eukaryota; kingdom Metazoa; phylum Mollusca; class Gastropoda; order Stylommatophora; family Helicidae; genus Cepaea; species Cepaea nemoralis. The sequence continues at coordinate 1,792 of JACEFZ010011444.1, forward strand.
CCATAAAACCTTCAGTATCATTCCAACTAAATACATCCATCCTTATCACATCCACTTCTGTATTATTGTCCATAAGTCAGATAGTATAACAATTTTGGCATAATTAGTCTCTGTGAACCATGAGAACAAAGGATTTGCCTCTTCCAGTTCCACCTTAGGCTGGATGTTGTTAACACATAAAGGCCACTCTGTTCTTCTATAGTTCTACCCTACACTCTGACATAAACCCACATCCTGCGTATGTTCCTTGTAGCACTGGACTGTTAGTGCAAATAATGGTATTGTAATCACAGGCTTGATCCACTAACAGTTGCTGAATGTAGCTTTGGTTTGCCCTCCATGCCAATCTCTGCACTCCCTGCCCATGTTATTTACCAACATATGACAGTGTTTCACATCAGGCCCATTGTAAACTCATCCATCTCCACGGAGTATACTGTCCTGCATAGCCGCTTGTCCAATTGTAGTCATCTTTCACATCATGACACCCCTTCTCTTGAGCCCACATTTCTTATCATCCAGATTTTTATGAAGAGGGAAGTTTTTATTACTGTCACACATTTATGCTCTGCTTTAAGTAAGAACTTGGTGTCATTTGATGGATGAGAGATAAAGCACGTTTCATGTGGTTAAGATTGATGTATCTCATCTGCATCCATGGATCACCCACATACCATCTTTCTGGATGAACTGTGTTCACATCGCATATTGGTCAGGACAAATGTTCTCAAACCATGTTCAATGACTTCCTACACCAGGTGTTGGAACAAGAGATACAAGAGTCTTTCTTCCACACAAGTAGTGGCCATTGTTTTGTGGTTGGTAATTCCCACCATCTTTGTATATACAGAAATTGTATCATAGGCTTTGGTTAGATGTTATTCCTACATGCTGCAGTTGTTAGTTAGTTAGTTAGTTAGTCGACAGATCATCCTCGTTGCACATCGAACCATTCAGTCCATAAGTGCTCGGATCCCCTCCTCAGCAAATCCTGCAGCGTGTAGCGGCTAACGACGCCAGTTCTGTGTTGGTTTATCAATCTTCTTTGGCTTCCTGCGTAGTGTTCTTGTTTGGCCACCCCTCTTTTAATTTGCTGCTCCCGCAGTCTGGCCATTGTTGTAGATTCACAGTCATCACTTGGTTCTCGCAAAAGTCTCACTTCTCGTAGAGCATTCAGAATGTTAGCCTGGTCCATGGCGCGTCCGCCCTCCACAGTAGCCTCACCTGCGAGCTTGTCAGCCCGCTCATTTCCTTGTACTCCCGCATGACCTGGCACGAAGATGAAACTAATCTTTGCCAGCCGAGACCGCTTCAGAGGCAGCAACCATTCTCTTCGGATCGACCCCTCCTCTATCCTCTTGATCATGTTCATTGAGTCGCTAAGGAAACAAGCCCTAGTGAATGTCTGTGTCTCGAGCCATGTTATCGCTGCAGTTGTCTTTCATCCAAATATTTTGTACATGTAGGGTGGTAAGGCCGGCTTTGTGGCTTAGAGGTTAGCGACTTTTCTCCATAATCTCGTATACTCTCGTGGGTAACGTGATGACGGTGAGAATCAGCAGTGGTTCGAATCGCATCGGTAACTTACGGGGTATGTGAGCCGGCCGCTCAGAAAGCAATGGCAAACTACTGAGCGTAATCTTGCCAAGAGATCAACATACAGCTGAAAGATGCTGGTGTTGACAGTGATGTCCTGTAAAGGATTTGCAAAAAAAAAGGGGGGGGGGGGGTGGTAAGATTAAGGAACTAATCTAGTATATTTTCTTTGTTGATGTTGAAATTTCATATAATATTGACTAACTAAACATAGAGTTAGTCATATCCATATTTCTACTCCCAAAGATTTAGTGTGTAAAATCTTGGTTTCATTAAAATTAGTCACATTAATCTGATAACCTGGACAATGACAGAAAAAGAGAAAAGAAAAATCACAACAGAAATTAGATTCCTGAGAAGAATACTCAATGTATCAAGAAGAGATAAGATCAGAAATGAAGAAATCAGACCTAAAGTACAGGTTATAGCTACGATAATTTCATTAGAAGGCAGCAAGTCAAATGGTTTGGCCATGCAAGTAGGTTACCAACTAACAGTATACCACAACAAGCAATGATGTTCAGACCAGAGGGAAGCAGAGCAAGAGGCCGACCACGTAAACGATGGACACAGGGAATAACAGAGTCCATGGGAATATTGATACATGAAGCCCATAAGCGGGCACTCTCCCGCTGTTTATACTTCACTCGACACCGCAGGGTACAAGAGGAACATGATGAGATGAGATGAGAATCTGATGTGTTGTGTGGAGTAGATTTTGTCACATCTTATTGACTCCCACATCAATGTTGAACATTCTTCCAGGTTTGTCAACTGTGTGGACTTCCATCCTAGCGGGACCTGCATAGCCTCAGCAGCCACAGATGGCAGTGTTAAAATATGGGACATACGCATGAACAAAATCTTACAGAGCCACACAGGTTTGTAGACCTAAGTGTTTGATCCATAGCTTGTTAAATGGATATCAAACAGCAGTATGTGTATCTTACATGTTATTAACTCAGTATCTTTTATTACATGTGGCTGTTTCCAAGGTAAATATATCTAAACAACATTATGGGTGGCAAGTTTGACTTAATATACTGAATATGATGTTTGAAAGTAAGCATAGGTATGCATTCTAAAGAAACAATAATTTAGATACTACTGTTAAATAATTATTTCTGTCTTGGTCTGCCAGTGTTTGTTTTTTTCTCTCCACATTTGTGTGTTTATTTGTTCCCATAGCCAGCTGTGGCGTAGGAGTAGCAAATACCATTCACAATCCTGTATACCACATTTCAAATACCATTCACAATCCTGTATACCACATTTGAAATACCATTCACAATCCTGTATACCACATTTCAAATCAGCTGCAGGCAATTTGGAAGCAGACCACCCTTTGTTGATTTTAACAATGATATGAGCGTCAGTCTTTCAGAAATGGCAAACTACTGAACGTAAGCTTGCACAAACAACCCCTAAATGCTGGGGCTGATTGTGACATCCTGTAAAGGACATTCAGCTGTGTTCTCATTACATCATCCATACATTAAATGATGGGGGTGATTGTGACATCCTGTAAAGGACATTCAGCTAACAGTTCTCATTACATCATCCATACAATAAATGGTGGCAGAATTATTTTGTTTGTTGTTGGCTGAGTAATAAGATAATTTATTTCATTGTGGCATTTGGCATAATCTGTCACTTGAACATGATAAGAAGTCAGAGCTTATCCAATACATGTGCTTTAAACATAGCTTAGTGTTCAAATAATATGTCATTGCAACATATATAGGGGTTCACGTCTTTCTCTGTAATCCCGTATATTCTCGTCAATAACCGTTGGTAACTTACAGGGTATGTGAGCCGGTCACTCAGAAAGCAATGGCAAACTACTGTGCATAATCTTGCCTAGTACATCAACAGCATGCTGAAAAATGCTGATGTTGACTGCAACGTCCTGTAAGGGATATGCAAAAAACAACAACATAGATTTGTGTCCAAATAAGTTGTAATTTAAACATGGATTGGTGTTTAAATCTGTCTTGCATTCATTCGTAGTGCATACAGTGTGGTAATATGTTCTTAATTGGTTTGATGTATTATGTAAGAGATGCAACTAAATCTTCTGTCTTCATATTATTTTGATAAAGTACTCAGATATTTAGTGCTTTGAAAACAGGATAGGTGTGTTGAGATGAATGGTTGTACATATCAAAGATAGTAACACCCTTAATAGGTTGTGTCACATGGCATAATGTAACAAATGGGTCTTACTGCCAATGATCCACATCATAACACATTTATTTATGCATACTCTTAGATGTTATTTTATGTAACTTGATATGTTGACAAATATATTGTTCTGTGTATTTGCTTCAGTCATATTTAAATAATGTAAACTCAGTAACACTGCAGAACAACATGGGTGTCAATAGATACAAACAAGGTTATTATTCACTGTCTTCCTGGCAGCATTATTCTTCCATTGGCAGAGATAGGCAATGACAGCAAGAGATCATGGCAAAATTGTAACAGTAGATGACATTTCTCTGAATAATACTGAATGTGAGAAGAAGACAACTGATAATAAATTGAAATCGGAATTCAAGTGGGTATATCACCAGCTATAGATTGTATTGAGAGACATTGTCAGAGACTATCCCCAAACAAGATAACACTGAGACAATTGACAGATACAGTGGAAACATAGCAAGAGGCATAAACTGCAAGCATAGCTTAGTGGAATAGCAGAGGCAACAATCACCACTGCCTTATAAACAGTCTACTCAAATGTCTTGGTCAGAAAGCTCTTCCTGATGGTGTAACTCAAACAATGGAAAGAAGGATAGTGTTAATTGTTTTATGTTCTTTGTTTATCATATCACCTTTTGGTTGAGTTGAGTCAAGAACTGCATCACAATGCTCAAGACATTCCCATACGAGCTCTGTCCTCATCTTCAACAACCAGCTAAGAATCACAATATTAATGGTACAAGTTGTACTCTGATTATGTTGCCATCTGGTCTTTAGTCAGAAAACTGAGTGTTGGTCAGATTCTCTGATCACTCCCTGCCACACCATTCTCTCCAGGCAAAGATGCTGTATCTGTTCTTCCACACTATACTCTCACTCCCATAGGGGACTGACCACATCTGCCTTATCATATACCAATATCCCGTGCAGTGATGCAGATCCAGCCAAGTTGTCCGCTTGCTCATTTCCCAACACACCAGCATGCCCTCAAGAAAAGATCTAAGGGAATCTCCATGTCTGAGATGTTTTTAATTGATGAAAACCACTCTTCGCAGAGCATACCCATCTTTACCTTTCTTCAGCATGCTCTGTGAGTCCGATACAATCACGGCGTGTGTGCTGTTTACCCTCCTGCCAGTGAAACACTGCAGTGACTGCCTCTACTTCCATTCTCAGACTATATGTTGTGGTATCATATCTAAAACTGTTCATTAACCTTAGCTATAAACTCACAGGTACTTGTTTTGTCTCTTAGCACAGAGCCATCCTTATAGATGATTACATCACCTGGGTGCAAATTGTCATGTATCAGTTGTTGCATTTCCCATTCAGCTCTGCCTGCTGACCAATTACTATACTCCTGATCCAGTGTGATTATGTTCTTGCACCTCTTATTACCACCTATTTGTACCTGATTATATTTTTGTCTTTCTGTCTAACTTTATCTTCATCTTTCTTGTATTTATATATATTTTAATTATAATAAATATATACATTTTGAACAGCAATAACTTAAAACAAATATGTTAACAACATGCATCTTTCTTGTGGCAACATGGATGTGTGTCATGGACCATTTCACAATTTCTGCAGAAAAATAAACTGATAAACTGCGGTTGTTGAGCTGAAATGTTATGAAAAATTAGAATATCATGGACCAAGATGAAGAAATATGAGTACATTCTACAAGACCTGCACATCAATGAAGGCTTGTTCATAAAAGGTATCATATCTTGAAAACTTTAATACTCTGACCATATTAAGCATCACAGTGGCTTGAATAGAAAGTGATGGAGAGTATGGTTCCTGATGAAGAGGCAGTGGTTGACCAATATAAGATGGACACAGGAGATGACAGACTGTTGGAGCGTGAGGGTGCAAGAGGCAGTGGTTGACCAACATGAAGATGGACACAGGAGATGACAGACTGCTGGAGCGTGAGGGTGCAAGAGGCAGTGGTTGACCAACATGAAGATGGACACAGGAGATGACAGACTGCTGGAGCATGAGGGTGCAAGAGGCAGTGGTTGACCAACATGAAGATGGACACAGGAGATGACAGACTGCTGGAGCTATGAGGGTGCAAGAGGCAGTGGTTGACCAACATGAAGATGGACACAGGAGATGACAGACTGCTGGAGCGTGAGGGTGCAAGAGACAGTGGTTGACCAACATGAAGATGGACACAGGAGATGACAGACTGCTGGAGCGTGAGGGTGCAAGAGCAGTGGTTGACCAACATGAAGATGGACACAGGAGATGACAGACTGCTGGAGCGTGAGGGTGCAAGAAGCAGTGGTTGACCAACATGAAGATGGACACTGGAGATTACAGACTGCTGGAGCATGAGGGTGCAAGAGGCAGTGGTTGACCAACATGAAGATGGACACAGGAGATGATAAATGCTGGAGTATGAGGGTGCAAGAAGCAGTGGTTGACCAACATGAAGATGGACACAGGAGATGATAAATGCTGGAGTATGAGGGTGCAAGAAGCAGTGGTTGACCAACATGAAGATGGACACAGGAGATGATAAATGCTGGAGCGTGAGGGTGCAAGAGCAGTGGTTGACCAACATGAAGATGGACACAGGAGATGACAGACTGCTGGAGCGTGAGGGTGCAAGAGGCAGTGGTTGACCAACATGAAGATGGACACAGGAGATGACAGACTGCTGGAGCGTGAGGGTGCAAGAGCAGTGGTTGACCAACATGAAGATGGACACAGGAGATGACAGACTGCTGGAGCGTGAGGGTGCAAGAGGCAGTGGTTGACCAACATGAAGATGGACACAGGAGATGACAGACTGCTGGAGCGTGAGGGTGCAAGAGGCAGTGGTTGACCAACATGAAGATGGACACAGGAGATGACAGACTGCTGGAGCGTGAGGGTGCAAGAGGCAGTGGTTGACCAACATGAAGATGGACACAGGAGATGACAGACTGCTGGAGCGTGAGGGTGCAAGAGGCAGTGGTTGACCAACATGAAGATGGACACAGGAGATGACAGACTGCTGGAGCGTGAGGGTGCAAGAGACAGTGGTTGACCAACATGAAGATGGACACAGGAGATGACAGACTGCTGGAGCGTGAGGGTGCAAGAGGCAGTGGTTGACCAACATGAAGATGGACACAGGAGATGACAGACTGCTGGAGCGTGAGGGTGCAAGAAGCAGTGGTTGACCAACATGAAGATGGACACAGGAGATGATAAATGCTGGAGTATGAGGGTGCAAGAAGCAGTGGTTGACCAACATGAAGATGGACACAGGAGATGACAGACTGCTGGAGCGTGAGGGTGCAAGAAGCAGTGGTTGACCAACATGAAGATGGACACAGGAGATGACAGACTGCTGGAGCGTGAGGGTGCAAGAAGCAGTGGTTGACCAATATGAAGATGGACACAGGAGATGACAGACTGCTGTAACTCGAGGGTGCAAGAAGCAGTGGTTGACCAATGAAGAACATGAAGATGGACACAGGACAAGAAAGATGCTGGAACATGAGGGTGCAAGAGGCAGTGGTTGACCAACATGAAGATGGACACAGGAGATGACAGACTGCTGGAGCGTGAGGGTAGAAGAAGCCAGAAGACTTCGGTGAACCATGATGAGCGTGATGTTTTAACAAAGATCTGATGCGTGATATTATAGATATATTTCTTTTAATCGTATACTGAGTTTATTTTGAACCAGTGATACAGATTTGTTGACTGGTTCAAATGTTTGATTGTTTGTTCATGTTTCTGTCAGTTAAATCAACTATATTTTATGTTGACATCATTCCTTATTTGTTGGCTTCATGTTTCTTTTCCCATGAGTTATGAGGTAAAAGTTGGCATGCCCTCTAGCCATACATTAATTGTAGTGAATGTTTCTGCCGACACCTGATCAATGGTTCACTTTTTCCATTAGCCCACTCAGGGTCTGTGAACAAGCTCTCCTTCCATGCTTCAGGCAACTACCTGTTGACAGGCTCTGATGATGCCACACTGAAAATATTTGATCTTCTTGAGGGCAGATTATTTTATACACTACATGGGCACCAGGTACATCAATGTGCTCTATGCATTTTTCTGTATATTTTTATCTGTGCTGTATTTATCTTTGTGAGAGCTGATGTTTATGAAGTAGGGCATGGATTGCTGTACACATAGTTTATTAAATGCTTCTGATGTCGTATAGATTTTTTAAAAAAAGGACAAGAATTTGTTAATCAATTTTTAGCAGAGATATACAAAAAGTGACAGAAAACCCAACAATATATAAGAAATAACATGATAGAGGATAACTTGACAGACCTTATAGCACACTTTAGGGAAACACGAGGATGGGGATTTATCACCACAGGAACTATCAGATGAAAAGTTTATTAAAAACTGTCAGAGTTTAACATCAGTGTACAGATGAGTGATGTGATGTTCCAGAAGATTGGCTAATTGCAACCGCTGCCTAAACCCTGGAAAATTCCTATGCACAAGCTAAACAGTTATCAAATTATGACTGAAACACTTCTGTGGAAAACTACAAGAGAAGATAATACGATGACAAATAATGTTACATCCAGAAAATGCAGGTATCCTCCCAGGAACCATAAGAGGCTATATGCCAGTGAAGATGACACACGGACATGCTGGTACTTTCGCACGTGAAGTTTATGAAGGACTCCATCACAAGCCAGGAACAGTCATCTTGATGTTGTATCTAGAGGAGGCTTACTGTGCAGATGTTGCTGATTACAAGCCGAGACATCAGTATGCATATAGCCTGGTCTGCCACACAGCTGTCCACTGTCATCTGTACTATTATATATCTACACAATGAAAGTAGCTGAGTAAATCCATTGGACCTGGACAGACATTGGCAGATGACATACTCATGTACCAGAATATATTCCAACAGACATGAAATGTTCTGAAACATTTAGGATACATTGCAGGCAATCTCTTAGTGGTGCATGGAGACATGTTTTGTTCTATTGCCATTTTGAACAAACCCTGCAGAAATAAAAGCTTGGATTGGTGGCAGTAAAGACAACGGCCACTCTGTTTACTGTCTGTAACCAACTAGGTGCTGGGCTTACCCATAATGATGGACAGCCAGTTTGAATTACTGGAGTACATTCAGAATGAAGGGATGAGAATCATCCTGGGGTGCACAGGGGATACCTCCATTGCGTTAATGAGGTACATGCTCAGGCTTTTGTCAAAAAAGGCCAAGCATATATGTGTAACTGTTAACAACACCTTCTTCTGCATAGAAATACATGCAACACCAAGGGAACAAGAATGAGATGAGGGAGGTGATGAATGGCACAAGCAGAAGGGTTATCACAGCAGAACCTGTAAGGGGCATGGGGTGGGAAATGAATACACAGTGGCAGTAAAAGGAACCTCTACAATCAAATGATTACCACCCTTGGAAGTGTGCAGAGTGGTGTGATGGCAGGGCAGATCTGTTTAGTAAACATGATACATTCTCATGCTGGGGTTAACATGCCATAATACACACTGATGGATCTCTTCTTAGTTGTCAACAATCATGATGAATCAGCAGGACAAAATGTATCAAATCACACCTGCAGTATGAGATTGGAGATTGAGGCTGCCACTGCAACACTGAAAATTCAAGCCGGACAGTATGTCACTTACCTCTACTTCACTTGCGAAGGTGATTATTCTCTCTGACTCTCAGTCCACTGCTTTGAGAAAGAAGTTTAAGATGGATGGCTAATGACATGAGTAGCTTGCAGTAAAGGAAGCCTCAAACCTTCAGCAACCTGTGTAGAATCTATTGTCTAAGGTAATGTCAGAGTCTGCGGAGAGAACAGAGCTGAAATGCCTACTTCAGAAGCATTAATTATTGAGACATTGATGATGGACTGTGGAAATATACTGCAGCAACAAAATGTCATCTTGATGCATGATGGCACATCTATTAATGAATCTGTTTGATTACTGCTGTTGGAGTGAGGAATTGAATATGGAACATGTCACAATGAACTCGGGTGAGAATGGTTCCAACAAGTAGCTAACAATCTGACAACATGGACAAACAACATTCATGCCTTTTGACGTCTACTGGGAGAGACTGAGAGCATTGACATTGAAACTTCATTGTTATCTTAATTCTGTCATGTAATTATAACATTTTATTTCCTCTTGATAAGACAGCCCATAACCGGGCACTCTCACGAAGTTTATACTTCACCTCGACACCGCAAGGTACAAGAGGAACACGATGAGATGAGAAGACAGCCTCACTTTTAATGTGTTACATACACTGTAGCCTGATGTGGTTTTCTTATATTGTGAACATATAGAATATGTGCAAGGGATGACAAGTTGCAAGTAGCAAGTATCACCACATGACATTGTGCATGACAACTGGTGAACACTTGCAAGTAGCATGTATCACCACATGACATTGTGCAGACAGGCAGGGGCCCGGGCTCCACTGTGTTGATATTTAAAAAAAAACAACAACAGTCGACTGACATAATATAAAAAGTGCATATAGTGTGGTGTTGACACTGGTTTGATGGCAGAATGTCAGGGAGAACTATTGACACTGGTTTGATGGCAGAATGTCAGGGAGAACTATTGACACTGGTTTGATGGCAGAATGTCAGGGAGAACTATTGACACTGCTTTGATGGCAGAATGTCAGGGAGAACTATTGACACTGGTTTGATGGCAGAATGTCAGGGAGAACTATTGACACTGGTTTGATGGCAGAATGTCAGGGAGAACTATTGACACTGGTTTGATGGCAGAATGTCAGGGAGAACTATTGACACTGGTTTGATGGCAGAATGTCAGGGAGAACTATTGACACTGGTTTGATGACAGAATGTCAGGGAGAACTATTGACACTGCTTTGATGGCAGAATGTCAGGGAGAACTATTGACACTGGTTTGATGGCAGAATGTCAGGGAGAAACTATTGACACTGGTTTGATGGCAGAATGTCAGGGAGAACTATTGACACTGGTTTGATGGCAGAATGTCAGGGAGAACTATTGACACTGGTTTGATGGCAGAATGTCAGGGAGAACTATTGACACTGGTTTGATGGCAGAATGTCAGGGAGAACTATTGACACTGGTTTGATGGCAGAATGTCAGGGAGAACTATTGACACTGGTTTGATGGCAGAATGTCAGGGAGAACTATTGACACTGGTTTGATGACAGAATGTCAGGGAGAACTATTGACACTGGTTTGATGGCAGAATGTCAGGGAGAACTATTGACACTGGTTTGATGGCAGAATGTCAGGGAGAACTATTGACACTGGTTTGATGGCAGAATGTCAGGGAGAACTATAGACAGTGGTTTGATGGCAGAATGTCAGGGAGAACTATAGACAGTGGTTGATATTGTGGAGATAGAAAGTGCAAAAGAGTCTTGGCTTAAAAAGCAAGAAGACAAGAAATTATCATATCAATGACGCAAATTTTTGCACAGACTTACAATTAAGTCAGTGGTACTAATTTTAACCAAAACAAAAACAACAAACTCACATATTTATGTAAGTGAATAAAATCATGTTGAAGATGTTCTACAGAAATAAAGAACAGAACTAGACAAATTAAATTGGATGTGATGAAATAAAGATCTTATATAAAAACTCTATGTCCATTCTAGTTAGAAAATGAATTTTAGTACATCACTGTGAATCCTGGGCAGCTAATAAGCACACAAGCATTTGCCTTGAAGCCACAGCAGTATAATAAAGAAGAATGTTACAGATCTATAAACAGCTATAAGACATTGAAGTGTTTTGAAAGTAAATTAAAACTTCTCATCGGCAACATTCTTTGGTCACATGACTTGATAACAACTGGAATATTCTGTAACAAGTAGTCAGATGGAACAAGAGTTGAAAAAATGTTTACAGAGAAGGTGCTATGTTGTCTTGCATCATGTCATGGAATGGGCGTATTATGTCAGCACATGAGTTCATGCTTAGCTTTTAGGTGGATAGTTGTGGAGAACGAACAAACTTTATTTTTAAAGGGTCACTAATTGGGCAAAGTGATGAGAGGAATAATCAGCCTGTATCAGTTAACAAGATACTTGGTGATATATATATATTTTTTTAAAATTATTATTCACATATCCTTTATTGGACATTGCAGTCAACAGCAGCATTTTTCAGCTGCTGTTGATGTCTAGGAAAGTGTTACGTTCAGTAGTGTACCATTGCTTTCTGAACGACCAGCTCACATACCCCTGTAAGTAACCAACGCGACGCGATCCACTGCCGAATCTCATGTAGCTGTGTTTCGTACAAGAGTATACAGGATTACGAACAACATCATTAACCCCTACGCCAGGAAGACAAACAAGCTAACAGTAAGCATGATTATTTACTTGTGTTTTTCTTGTCCAGGGTCCGGTGACAGCAGTTGCATTTTCTATAAATGGAGATTACTTTGCATCTGGTGGACATGATGAACAGGTCAGTTCTGGCAGTTTAAATCTGGCTGTTGGTTTCTCGTCTATATTTTGTTTATATATCAATCCCTTATTTTCTTCAGCACACATAAACCAACTCTGTGCAGGAAACTTGTTTCCATCCATCGATCACATGCCATGCTGATAAGCGTGGGAGGTCATGGTTCACCATTTCACTCGATCACCAGAGTCGTGGAGCTCAGTGTTTTTGTCTCGACCATGCCACGTAGCCAAGCCATCCAGGTATTTACTTCTCTGTCTTCCCTTTTTTCTCTTCCCCTCGATCTTGACAGTTGTCACCAAATTCTCCAATTTATTTCTTCTCATAACATGCCCCAAAAATGTTGACTGTTTACGTCTAATTTCTCTAACCTATTTTTCTATTTCTATTTAGTTGCATGTCCTTCACAGGACGTAGCAGTCAACCCCAGCATTTTTGCTCTTCGTGAATCTTGGGCAAATTTTACGTTCTGTAGTTTGCCATTGCTTTCTGAACGACCGGCACCTATACCTTTTTCGAAAAACCAGCACTGCTGTGTTTCGAACCCGGGTATACGGGCTCACAAACCGCGTTCGCAAGACCTTAGCCACGGCGACCGGCTTCTCTAACCAGTTTACGATTTTCATTTGTTTCTTGAAGGACTTGGTCATTGTTTTTCTGTCTGTCCATGGTATTCTTTGCATTCTCCTCAGTAACCACATTTCCACAGTCACAGTTTGTCTGCTCAGTGTCCACGCTTCACATCCATACAAGAGTACAAGCTCTATATAGCAGCACCTCGACACAATTTTTTCTCGTAGCAATTGACATCTTTTTATTGGTCAGTATGTTTTTCATCTTGCAAAAGGCTATCTTCGCCATGGTGATTATTGTTCTAATCTCTTCAAGGCATCTCCCATCAGATGTTATGACTGTTCCGAGATAATTGTAACGATTCACTTATTTAAGAATATTCCCATTTACTTGTATATTACATTGTGGAATATCGTTCTTCCTAGTGACGGCCATAATCTGTGTCTTCTTACAAGTAATTCTAACCATATTTGTTCATTGTGTGCAACATCCACATTTACTAAATGTTGCAGATCCTGCTCATTGTCTGCAATCAATACCGTATCATCTGCATATCTAATGTTATTGGTGTTTCTTCCTCCAATGATGATTCCTTTCATATCTTGTAGATTTCTGATAATATTTTCACTGTACAGGACAAAACGATCTGGAGACACTACACATTCCTGTCTGACATCTTACTTAATAACTAATTGATTTTTAGTCAAATTACATTGTTTTCAAGCCCATGAGCAGTGTTATATTGGTAACCTATTTTGTAGAGTGTTGAATATAGCCAGCATTCTTTGGACTACCTAAACCAGAGGTGGCATGTGTTGCTTGTTACAGTTGTACTGTATACAATACTGTAGACAATCGGAAGTCTCAGAAATCCGCTAGATCACATTTTTACAATGCATATTAGTCACGGGCACTTTTGGATGGATTGCTCGTTCTGGGGTAGAAATGTTCCTGGACATTTTGCCCGGCAAAGGGTTAAAGGAATGGTGTCATAACTGTTCATTTTTTAAATTATTTTGTTGTTGTTGTCATAACTGTGCCAAGAAGTGACCTGAAATATGTACGTTGGGCTCAGTATTCTCTGCACATTTCATGAATGAGATGAGCAAAAGCAAACATTGAGAAGTGTTTTAAGTGTTGGAAAATATTGACAATGAAGACATTTTTCATCAAAGATATTTGTCAGAAGAGATCACAGATGACAGATCATAGAGATAGCAAGATGTAGGATTTGAACCTTTCCCATTAGGAACGCTCTGGTACAGTGTATTTGAAAGTCAAAGAGAACAGGATGTAAAAGGTTAACTCGGATGCTGATCAGAACAGTAGCATATACCAGTTTCAAATAACAGGGAAATCAGCCAGAAGAAAGGTCACATTTGTAGTCAGTTCCCTACCTAGGTCTCATTTTCTGTGGTGTATGCATTACTGGTCTATGTGAGGTATATTCTTCAATGATTGTTATATTAACTATATGATGCTAGTAATACACATGTTGCTTGCTGACAAATGACACATTTTCCTGCATGTTGTTTTGTTTATACAGTAGTTGACCTGGGTTCTTTGATTGGGAAATAGATTTATATTTGTCTGCCTTCTATTATGTAGGTGTTGGTGTGGAAAACAAATTTTGATGTGATCAAAGATGATACTGCTAAAACAAAACGCAGACGAGACCAGTCATGTGAACGACCAACTATAGAAGACATCCCTCCAAGGCAAGAGAGAGCCTCACCAAGAGTAATGCCCCATGAACATTTGGTAAGTCTGTGTACTTATCCTAATCAGTGGCACAAAAACAGAGCATAATGGGGATGACCCGTTGCCGTGAAGTTGGAACCTTGACTAACTAACTAACTAACTAACTTATCCTAATGGTAGAGGATAGGCAATACAAAAGAATGTAGCAAATACAGCATAGAGGACCAAGTATCCACTGGAACAAGTGCACAACTGTGAACCTGAGCAGAGCCGGGTGCACATTTATCCTGACAACCAGGAATTGCTCAGATTACAAGACAACCATGTTGAGAATTAACTATATTATTTTGCCAAGAGTTAGTTTATGAGCATGTCACAAATTTTACATGGAATGACATGTAGAACATTCCCACCAGTTTACAGGCTGAGTCACCTGATATGACACATGCATTTAAAGTCCTTCTTTCTTCTTGTTATTATTCTTGTTCAACGAAGGACTAAGCAGTCAGTTAGCAACAGACCTCTTCTTCTCCACTCAGGCAGCCACATAGGGTATCCCAACAATGGTTTTTTTTTTAAATGTCTGCCTTCTCATTATTTGAGTTTAGACATCCTCTCTTAGGTTTAGTAGTTTTGGTGTGGCCATCTAAAGACATGTCCAGTCTAATTCTACCATGTTATATTTCTTATAATCCATGACTTCTGTATCATGTTTGATACCAATGTTTCTCCATACCATGTTGTCAAACTGCCCAGCATCTTCTCCCTTGGTCTTCACCTGTCTCACCTCCCCTTCAACTTTCCTGTTGTTGTAATATACTCCAGGTTTTCCCTTCTCATGACATGCCCATGAATGTGGACTGGCTTCTTATGATGCTAGTCAAAAGTTGCCTTGTTGAGTGAACTTACTTCAAGATATCTTCATTGCTCATGTGGTCCACCCATGGTGTTCTCATTCTTCTATAAAACCACATCCCAGCAGCTTCCACACAATTCCTCCCTAGTCTGCTAATTGTCCATGATTTGCTTTGGTACACAAGAATGTGTTCTATATAGCTCCTGAGAACTCTGTTGTCACCTTGATTCCACAGACATATTGCAGAGAATAATCTTCATGTTGTGAAATGCTGCTTTTGCTCGGGCTGCTCTTTTTCTTTTTAAATACATCTTCTATATGTCATTATCAAAGAACTATACATTTGCTAGGTGGATGTGTTTCTGCTTGCTGCTAATCAACAATCCTTGAGTGGTAATGGTGGTCAGACAGGAAAGTTGTATTTTATCCTCAGTTTGGATATTTAATTTGCTATTGCTGTCCAGCTTGTATTTAAACATTTGAGAGTGAATGTTAGTTTGATTAGCTCTGTCTCTGTATATGTAGGAGCACATGTTCATCCACACATAAATAAGTAGTTGAAGGTTAGTTAGATATCACGGAAATTCTTATACTCTTCTTTAAGTTAATACATGACAGAGAAAAATATGATACTCTACCCGGAAGCAGGTTGGATAAACTTAGTTACAGATTTGTATCTCAGCCATTGGCATGAAGAAGTTTGGGTGAGCTTTTTGGACAGAGCGTTTATATAGTGTTTGAGCAAGAAGATATTCATTGCTACTGCTACTCTGCTAATCCGTTGCTTCCAAACATGCACCCAACTTTCTGAGAGAAACAAGGCTTGTTTTGTCTGATTGCTGACTGGAGGCTTTGGTTTTGTACTTGGATAGCTTGTATCTTGGGCTACAGGGTTGGATCTTGACCTCACAAATAGATTGTTTATTGAACAGAAGAAAAGGACACATTACAGGACACAGCATGCCATCTCAAGCCATGTCTAAGCCTTACTGAGGTTTCCGGTTTCAAGATGGCGACGGACGGTCGTGTTGTTTTGTGTTCGTCAACTTTTTCGCGTAGGGGATGGATTTATTCATCTCTTGCGTGTAATTGGTGTGCCAGGATGTAAAACCAGGAGTTTCTACTCAAGATCTGCGCGGGTGCTACGGAGTTCGTGCATCGAGCGAAGCCATCCTTGAGTGAATTTTCAGCAGCGTGTGTGGTTCCAGTCTGTGTTTACGTTTTTTCAACATGGCGGAAGAACGTGTTTTTTCCGAGCGGTCAGCAGTCAACATAACGAAGCGGCGTGGTAGCCGCGCAGGGACAAAGAAGCAAGGTAAGCGCGGTGGTTTGAGGCGTTTTAGACTCAAGTGTCACCGTCTAGGACTCAGGAATATCCGTATTCTATATTGGAACTGTGCCAGTGTAAAACAACGGGGCTCTATTTTAGAAACCCTAGTTTACAGGAACTGACATTGTAGCACTCCAGGAGACGAGACTGGGCGATCAGCTACTCCGAATTGCCGGCTTCAAATGTTTCTACAACAGACGACATCTGGGAACGGCGATTCTCGTTCGCGACAGCATGGTGGCGTCAGAGCTAGACATGTCCAGTTGGGACAGTGACGATATACAAATACAGGCGTTGAGAGTTCATTCCAGTATACCATTCGTGTTGGTTAATGTTTATGCCCGCAATGCGAGTATGGACGCCCAGAAGTGGCAGTGCTTAAGTGGCATATTAGGCCATGAGAGAAATGTTATTTTCTGTGGTGACTTCAACGCTAAAGGCAGAGCATGGGGAAACACTTCCTCCAATACACAATGGGAGGAACTCGAGACTGCACTGGAAACCATCGACCTGGTTTGTATTAACAGTGGCTGTGTCACCAGGACAGCAAGCCGTCCAGGCGATGAGGACAGTGCTATTGATCTGGCGCTAGTTTCACCTTCACTCACTACAGTGTGTAGATGGGGTGTCCTAGGACACCATGGCAGCGACCACCACCCATGCAGCATATTGGTGGAGAAAGGCAGAACCAGGCAGCACAAGCTAAAGGTAAAGACGTTCCAGTATGACAGTACAGGGCAAGATGTGGTGAGTAAAATAAGACGTGACAAGCGCAGAACGTTTCAGGGGAGGAAAAAAAGCTGGGAGCAGCCACCGTGGTGGAGTTTCGAGGTGGAGAAGGCTTGGGTGGATAAGCGTAGTGCTGTAAGGAGATGGCAAAATGCCAAGAAGAACAGAGCTGGTCATCCTAGTCCCTGCTTGCACTTAGAAAGAGAGATGCACACAAAAGTAAGCTATTTCAAAAAACTGGTCAAGGTGGTTAAAAGCGAAAAATGGGCAGAGGTGTGTCAAAGAGTAAGCACAGACAAGTCACTGAAATTGTTCTGGCGACTACATAAAAGCATGAGTGGTGTAGTCAAGAATAAGAGCATTTCAGACTTCCAAGGTGCTGACCTCACCTGGCAGAGGACTGACGAGGACAAGGGCAAAGCCCTCTTTGAACGCTACCTTGAGCAGGGCAACCAGACAGACATGGGAGGCCGAAATCTGGCCAAGGAGGTCACCTCAGACAGATGCAAGGCCCAGAACACTTCGGAGGAAGACACAGTGACAGTGAAAGAAATCAAGGCTGTGCTTCGACGATCAAAAAACAGTGCTCCAGGTCCTGATGGCATAAGATACGACGACATAAATAGGTGTACCGACAATGAGCTAG
The DNA here is from genome assembly GCA_014155875.1 of Cepaea nemoralis. Classification (NCBI taxonomy): domain Eukaryota; kingdom Metazoa; phylum Mollusca; class Gastropoda; order Stylommatophora; family Helicidae; genus Cepaea; species Cepaea nemoralis. The sequence goes on from JACEFZ010011444.1 coordinate 19,887, forward strand.
AGAAACTAGCAGACATGTACAACAACAGTATAGGGAGTGCTAGCATCAAGGAGGAATGGTTACACAGCTATCTGATTCCCTTGCCGAAGCCTGACAAAGACCACAAAAAAATTCAGGGATATCGAATTATAACCATGCAGAATACAATAGGCAAGCTGCTGGAGAAGGTAATTGCCAGGAAAATATCAAGCCAACTAGAGAGGCAAGGTGTTTTCCCACCTACCCTGGGTGGGTACCGTCCAAAAAGAGAAACCTGGACCAATGCAGCAGTCTTTGCCCATGATGTCTATGAAGGTTTCCACTCAGGCACTGAAACCGTTGCTGCAGCGATTGATCTTGAGGACGCATACAACAGAGTACCACTGGATTTTTTAATGTTTCAGCTTCTTGAACTAGACGTAAGTCCATTCCTCCTTAGTTGGATCGCTGCAGCCCTCTACCAACGGAAAGTAGTTTTTAGATGTGGCAGTTGGACTTCGGAACCAACAACAATATATCCTGGCCTACCACAGGGATCACCATTATCTCCGGTACTGTTCAACGCCTACACAGTGAGAATCACCAGTGAGCAGATCACTGGACCTGGCAGGACATTGTCGTATGCCGATGATGTTTTAGTGTATCGTCAGGGTAAGGATAGAGAGGAGGTTGCTGTGGAACTACAAACCGAACTCAATCGCATAAGTACTTGGTGTGATGAAGCTGGGGCAATGGTCAACCCAACAAAGGCAACAGTGACTTGGTTCTCGTTGAATAATCATATTGTCAACAATCCAACACCAACTGTAATGCTGTGTTCAGAGACGGTGGAAAGAACGCAGGCAATGAATTACCTGGGGATACGGTTTGATCGAAGCCTTGCTTATAATGTGCACATAGACCAGGTGATAACAAAGGCCAAGCGGGGTTTGGCAGCGATGCGGGTGATGGCGGCAGCAAACTGTGAGCAGCGCCATCTATGTCTACTGTACGAGGGGCTGGTCATGTCTGTTTTGGAGTATGCAATGGCAATCCTGACTCTCAGCCATAAGCAGATAGAAAGGATGGAAAGGATACAGAATGAAGCTATGCGCATTATTCTTGGATGTACAAGAGATACAGCATGCAGGGCGATGCGCTACCTTCTTGATTTTCCAACCATTGAAGAGAGAATACAAGTTTGCAGGGCACGCGCCTACCTCAGAATTAACGCAAACACACAACATCCACTGCATAGTGAAATTAGGAAGGTGAAGGGCAGCAGGTTAAAAAGAGGACGGTCGTGGATGGGTCAAGCCGAAGACATTCTTCAACAGGTGTGTTCACTTGAGGACTTAGAACCTGGCGAGGAGTGGGTGCAAGTGCCAACAGATTTCTGCACATCCTTTTCAGTTTGCATCCAACTAGATAGAAAATGCAGACAAGAAAATCCGGCTGCTGTTGAGGCTGAAGTACAAGCGTTGATTTTCGAGAATTCGCTAGACGGTGACGCGGTCATCTACACAGATGGGTCGGTCGTCCGACATGTGAGAAGCTCATGGGCCTTTACAGCTCGGGCCGGAGGGAGAATTGTGAAGGAGGACTCTGGTGCTTTCACTGAAACCACAAGTAGCCTGACCATGGAAGTCATGGCAGTAAGTAAAGCAATAACATGGCTCGAGACACAGACATTCACTAGGGCTTGTTTCCTTAGCGACTCAATGAACATGATCAAGAGGATAGAGGAGGGGTCGATCCGAAGAGAATGGTTGCTGCCTCTGAAGCGGTCTCGGCTGGCAAAGATTAGTTTCATCTTCGTGCCAGGTCATGCGGGAGTACAAGGAAATGAGCGGGCTGACAAGCTTGCAGGTGAGGCTACTGTGGAAGGCGGACGCGCCATGGACCAGGCTGACATTCTGAATGCTCTACGAGAAGTGAGACTTTTGCGAGAACCAAGTGATGACTGTGAATCTACAACAATGGCCAGACTGCGGGAGCAGCAAATTAAAAGAGGGGTGGCCAAACAAGAACACTACGCAGGAAGCCAAAGAAGATTGATAAACCAACACAGAACTGGCGTCGTTAGCCGCTACACGCTGCGGGATTTGCTGAGGAGGGGATCCGAGCACTTATGGACTGAATGGTTCGATGTGCAACGAGGATGATCTGTCGACTAACTAACTAACTAACTAAGCCTTACTGCAGGATAAAGGATTACAGTCAAACCTCGGTTTTCATCGATAATCCTTCCGAAGACAATCAGTGAGATCCGAGGCAATTATTCCCATATGAATCAATGTAAATCCAATTAATTCATTCTAGACACTCCAAAATACATACCAAAAGCACATTTTATAGAAAATAAATATAGTGTTTAATACTATTTTTTGGGCCCCAAACTTGTCCGAACTCGCTTCTTCGCCTTGCCTAGTAACACTGTGTATACCAGTGCGCCTCTTGAATTTTTCAAACCATCCTCTTCTGGCCTTAAAATCACTAAATACACTAGCATTCGTCCCAAACATTTTCTTAATGAGATTAGCATACAACAGTCTGGCCTCTTCATATATGATTGCTTCCAAAACAGAATTGCCATCTAACTAGTTTTGATTTGTCCAAATTAATAATAATCGTTTGACATTTTTAATTGTTTGCGATCTCTGTTTCGATAGCACATTCATGTTGTTTGCTACATTAGCCTTCTTTATTCCTTCCTTTGTCACCACAATGGAACTTATGGATGGTGACTTCCCATACATGTGGCCGATTTTAGCAATCTTAATACTGCTCTCATATTTTAATATTAGCAAGTGACGCACACACAGTGAAAAGCAATGCCAAACTGAGCAGAAGAACGCATGGTTCCTTTGTTTTCTCAAAATTAGCAATGAGGTCATGTGGGCATGCCAACGAAATCCAGGGCAACCGTCGAAAACCGAGACAAATTATTTGAGGAAAAAATTGACGAAAACTGAAGGCAACGAAAACTGAGGTTTGACTGTATTGCAGTAAATGACGAGCTAGTATTAGAAGATTTGATGCACTCTGTGATTTTCATCATTCCTTATGTCAAAAATCATATATATGGCATGTTTGTAAGGTGCTTGCTTTGTTAATTTCCAGTTATCTGACCATCTGTGACAGGATCGCCTCAGTTGTTGGGAATAAACACAAGCCACGAGGTATCCCTAGCACTGTATACTAACCCCAAGGGCTGGATAGGTAGATACACTATTACTTCTGCTACTGACCCCCTTTAAGTGTTATGAGTCTACAAGCCCCTCCCAGATTCTAGACCTCTACCATCTACCCTCTACCTAGGGACAATGAACTCTGAGGCATCTTCCGAGACCACACTCAATAAATGTAGAAAAGAACATGTCAACATTAACAAAGTTTATTCTACACTAAAGACACAGGAAGGAATTAACACCCTGATAGAATACAATCTATTTACAATACAGAGAATAGATTAGAGACAGAGTCAGAGATGAGTCCAGACTCTTCATAAGGCTGAGAGGCAGATTTGCTTGTGTGTTCCGTCCAGTCGGTCCGACACTCATCCGGGCTCCCTCCCAGTACGGTTGACTGGAACCTTGGAGACCACTGCGTCCCAAAAGCTCGGATAAGCAATCAATGGAGTTAACCACTCGGACCACAGCTGACTAGACGAACTTCAGAGCAATATCACGATGAGTCACTGGCTAACGTCACAAAGACTGTTCTAAAGATTCAGCCTGGCTGGGAGACCCCCTACCCTGAGGTGTCCCCAGGTAAACATTAGTCTTGGCATCCATAGTTATAGCAAAAGATCAACACTATGTTCATGGACTATAATCTCGTACCCCTGGTTGGGTGACGTAAAGTTTCTGCAGCAAGTTAAACAAAGTAACAAAGTTCTCATGAGTGTCTATAAACTCTGGCAGATGATGTCAGAACAGCTGCCCCGGAGTCGAGTTCCACATGATAATCAGGCTTAGTACACAGTGGTTACTGAAGCATAATAATGTCACTGTGCGTTGACTCTGCTGACGATCACGTTCTGTAGCGCACATGAGTCTGAGATCAATACTTTGATTGTCAAATGGATCAGTTATGAGCTGAACCTTGTGTACCTGTAAAGTCTAAGTAACAATAAGACGCCCAACTGGTGTGGGTCTAATGATGACCTGGCACTCTTTCACACGTAGTTACAGCACCCATGTTGGTGGCGTACAAGTACTACCTGGTGTTTCCAACGTTTAGGCGGCTGTTACCAACGGCAATGGAACTGATGGGCTCCCAGAGCCATGACAGTACCCCTCCTTTGCATGTCTCCCTGGACCGAGCATATCACCATCTTTCCATTGTGGTTCAGTCGTTGATTAACATAAACAGGCATAATGGATTCAGTTAGTTGTACAAACCATAACAGTCGAATTGAGTTCATTAACAGGCGTAGTAGTTTCATAAACCGGCACTAGCCATCCTAGACGTATAGGTTTCATAAACAGACATGGTGGGTTCATAACCAAGCACTAGCCCTCACAGACGTAGTGGTTTCATAAACAGGCATCGTGGTTCCATAACAGGCATGGTGGTTCCATAAACAGGCAACACCTGAAAGGAAGAGCGGTGGGTGAGAGTATTCGGCACCAACACTGGCCCACATGCATAAAATCACTAAATAAACAGCCTTCTGGTTACTCTAATTAGTTTTAATCTAATGAGGGCATCATCTATACATGGGTAGAGTTGAAGCATGGGTGTCAGTCCAATATCAGATGGCCCTTAGAAAATCCCGTCGGAAAAATTAAGTTCCGAGAAGGTCGAGTCTGGTCATATGTCTCTCATACCACTATTCTTATGTCTGCTGCTGCTAGAATGAGTAGCTGTAATATTTCTATTGTTTACATAGAAACTAAATCTCAATATTTCTATTTATTACATAGAAACTAAATCTCCGGGAAAGGAGGTCCCTAGACCCCTCCCCTTCATCGGACATACAATAATTGTTATCATATTAATTAATGCATCAAAGATCAATTAATAACTCATTAACAGATTATGTACAGTCCTTCCATTTCACTAGTGGGGTATCCTTCCCACCTCATAGTGAAACTCTTCTTGCTGTTCCTCTTTCCTAGAGGCAAGAAGTCATCTATTTCAAACTATGTTTCCCCCACATGTTCAAGGGGCCACTCCGGTTCTGGTCTCCTCCCAAGTGGGTTAGCCTTGGGCCATGACCGAACTGCTCGGCTGGCCTGGTTTGCCAGTTATATACTTAATAGACTTGCAAGAAGTCCCATATCCCATTTGTCCCTGTGTCTCATTCAACATCCATGCGTCCTTCCTTACATCCATCATACCAGCACTCACATATTCATGCCAGTATGAAAATAACAGGACAGTAAAGAGAAGACCCTCGAACGCATAAGCATATCGCGTTGAACCACTTCGTCACTCGGTAAATCGCTCATGTTGGTACCACACTTCATTACCTAATATATACGCCACCACAATATCGTATATATATTGTTTAAACTATATCTATACTAAAATATCCATACTTTATGTACATATCACAAGAGAAGAGTGTTTCATTTTTGATAACTGTGAAGTTATCTTGTAAGTGGTACTGATGTTTTGTTCCTACTTATCAGTATGATAGGTCAGAGTTCCTTGATATGCATCACTGAACAGTGGTTTGCATCTGCCTGTGTGACATATGTTGTTATTGTTTTCAATTTATCAATCTGTTGTGTGTACTCTTTCCTTTCGTCTGTTGTGTAGGTACTCTATGACCCTTTGCAGGATTATCAATTTGTTGTCTATTATGTCTGTCTGTTGCTATGGATAATTTGCTTGTGTTTTGGTCATGTTCTTCATTTTTACTAGGTGTGACATATTTTCTTTTAGCTTCTTTAATCATTTGTTTCAGTCTACAATTCTTGACTTCATGTCCAAAACTATGACAAAGATAACATTTTATGTTCTTTTTGCAGTTTGTTTGAGTTACTGGTAATGTTATTTTCTCTTTTTCGAAATTCCACTTGTCTATTTCAAACTGTAGTCTTTTTGCTTTGAGATCTAATTTTTCTTTTTCTAAAGCTAGGTCTTTATCTCTTTGTTTTTCTTGTGCTTCTCTGGCCTCTCTGGCTGCGGCTCTGTCTTCTCTTTGTTGTGCTTGAAAGGTAGCGAGTTCTTCCTTTGCCCATGACATAAGTTCTGGGCCTGTGAAACCACATTTTTCACCAAGTGCTACAAAATCTGCTAATGTAGACATGTGGTTGTGTGCCTGTCTACTATCTATGTGTCAATAATTTGTAGCTGGAACCAATGTAGATACTGCCTGTATCAGTGTGTTTGGATACTAGTATCTGTGTTGACAATGGTATAGAATCTCAGTAACAAGAATATATCTTAGTCAGTGTCGCTGCTGATCTTGCTCTGGCGAAGCCGACTGTGATGACCTTGCTGTAATAATGCTGTTCCACAATAATGATAACAATACTGGACAACAATAACACCTATCAGAAGTTTTAGCTAAATGACATAACACCTGTGGACAAAACAATCTTAAATAATAGAGACATTAATGACGTTAAAGAACAACAAATAATGGACTAGGTTACAAAACAAGACAAAGTTCACGCTAGCAGTCGTAAATTTACTTAAATTATCAAGTCAATTACGAATGCTAACCGAACGGAACGTACTTTTGGGTGATGATGAAATAACACAAAAGTAGCCCTCCAACCTCCCGCTAATGATGAGGGTGAGTAAACATAGTGATGAAAGGGTGCCTGTTGACTCTGGACTACTAAGCAGGACACATACACAAATCAAGTGGAAACAACTTAACCTGTGTATATTCAGCTCCGGTGTCCTTGGTGGCTTAGTCCAGATGCTTGGCTCCACTTCGGAATTGTTCAAAAGTTGATATGGATCAGCTTGACTGCACTCTGGTTTTGATTAGGACTCAGTAGAAGTTGGGTCTTCAAAATGATGCTCCTCAAAAAAGGGGTGTCGATGGTCCCTGCTGGATCTTGACAATTGCATCTGAAAAGAATTCTTGAATCTGACACTGAAATTAGTTCGTTAGAGCACTATAGTGCGTGAAGCACATGAACACGGCTCTGTATTGCTGGTTAGTGTGGCTGAGTGCCATAACCTTTTTCCTTGAATCAATATACAGAATGTTGACTTAAAGCTCATTGGTGTGTCCTTTGGAACTGCACATTGATTCATTACATTACACAATTCACCTAACGTTATGTTGGGTTGAGACGTGGGCTTATTTGTCGTCGTTGGTGGCCATGTTTGTTTATTGACCTTGGACAATGTCGTTCTTTGTCTTCCACTCTTGGTGTTAACTATTTATTTATTTCATGAAACGCAGATCACTGTACTATTCGTTTCTATAGCACTGTTCACTGTTATCACTGTTCACTACTGTACTGATGAAACATTCTTCATTGTTTGTATTTGGGTTCAATCAAATGGGCGTAGTCCCCACGTGCCAAGCGCCGGAATCACTGGTCATGTCCGACATCTTGGTTTTGGTCTAGGGTGAAGTATCTCTACTGGCTCGTATAAACACTGTACGAATCACAAATCTCTTATGCACACAAACTCAACAAGTCTGATGCATCCTTAGAGAGCACAGGAACTTTATTGTAGCACAGTTATCACCGTGGTTGTCATACACAGCCGGCTTCCTGCCCTTCGGCATTCTGTGTATGACCAACCCACCCACTGCCTATCAATACAGAATACATGGTACATCTAATCATCATTAGGACCTTTTGTTGCTGCATAATATAGATTGCATAATTCACTTGTAAATGTTAGTAACACTTCTGTCTAATCATGCACATTACACTTGTGACCAACCAGTCTTTGTCACGGCGTGTCTCTCCCCGCCATTCTTGTCAAGGTGTTCACAAAACAGGGTCAGCTTTATCGCCACTGCTGGTCAGCGTTTACTGGCCCATTGTCAGTCGTTAGCTTCAGTGTGTTGCTTATTAAATCACAGCCTTCTTCAACAGGAACACTCCTGAACTGTCAACTGCATCTTAGATGACTTCCAACATCGCAAAACGCTTTCAAACTTCTCCAAATTTATCAGAACCAACTTTTCCCTTTCACATCTCAGCTCTCTCTGCCGAGCACATGTTTTCCGGCTTCTGACCTGGCGCAGTCATGTGATCACATAACTCCGCCCACTCGTGCCCCGGTGTTCGGTTGATTTCTCAACTCGTGTCTTAGTGACATAGTTTTACACACTTGCTCTGTTTCTCGTATCCATCTCATGGCACTACTCCACAGAACTACACATTTCCAAGGAATGAAATCATCACTATTTAGTTATCACAAAATAGCTACATCACTTCCTATGGCTTGGCAGTACGTGCTCTGTTTCCACTGGAACTAGTCACATCACTTTCTGAATTCCACACAATATCAACTTAACTGTCTATTTAAGAAGCACCACTAACATCAGATACTGACTGACATAAGCTAGGTTCACAAAGTATAGCCGTAAACAGTTCCCTACAATTGTATAGCTAACCTAATATATGCAACTACTCACATATGTAATTTCTAACTGACTAAGCACACTTTGCCGCATTAACGGACTTGTAAATAGGCAGTATGCTAACTCTACACATTCAGAAATCTCAAGTGTAAACAGTGTAGAACACACCTGTACTATGGCCTAATTTCAAGTCGGCTTATCGATCGCCAAGTAATTACAAATGCGGGAACGTTCGCATATTTAATTAGTTGCCGTACGGTCGCGCGTTACGCCAGAATGCAACGGTAGATTAATTAAATAGGTATTTACCTGAACTGTTGAACAGACCCCATGTCAGCTTCTTATACTGTCTGTGGCCAACTTGCCTCTATCATTGACAGTAAGCCGAAATTGGCTGTGCGTCTTCTCACACCGAGAGTTCGAAAGTGAATGCCGTCAAATGCCTAATTCCCGGCTACGTGCTACTCAACTCGCACGAAGAAATAGTGCCACACGTAGTGTCTCACTCTAAGCGAGAAGCAGGTTTTCTCCGGACTGGAGAACCTATTTTCTCCAATCACGAGATAATGTGAGTGTACCTAGCAACCTCGGTCATTCGAATCCAGGTGTTTCTAGAACGATCTACGCGAAGAAACAAACTCGACTTTCCCCAGTTTATTTATAAACGGGGAATTACCTGATGACGTTCCGTGTTCGTTCGGAACCTCCCCAGACAAAGCACAGCTAACTTGAAGTCGTTCTGTGACACCATCACAACAGATGTTTACACACATAAATGTTGCTCTTGTTTTTCAGCTTAATGAATCTTTAAAGCTCTTTGGTTCAAAGACATGTTCCCATTTTTATTTCTACACAATGTTTTCTGAAAGGCACCATGTTGGATTCATGTCAGTGCTGAAAAGAGCGTGGCTTATGATGATAACGTGGCCCTTGAGGGACACGTTATAGATTAACTCCAGACTTGAAGAGACTTACAAAAGCTTGCATCCAGTGTCAAGCAATACATTGCCCATTTTATTGTGTTAGGTTTCAGTTGTGTAAAATAAGATATTCTAGTTATTATGTAAATAAAGGGAAGCATCTTGAGTTCTATGACATAAATATCATGCTTGAAATTGTGAGATGTAAGAAACAAGCAAGCAAGAAGAGAACCAATTTTATCTTTATGCGACATTATGTTGTTGTGTTATGGAGTTAATTCAGACTTGTGCTGATAATCATCAGTTAATTTTAAATCAGTCCTATTGTCAAGGAATTGGTCAAGATGAGCTGTATGGAGTGCTTTACAGCAAGAAGGTTGCAAGCTGGGCATTAACATTTACAGCTTACATTTACAGCAAGCAGGTTGCAAGCTGGGCATTAACATTTACAGCTTACATATTAAAGATAAAGAGGAAACCCCCACAAGAACTGGATAAATACAGTTATCAGTCTGATATTAGCAACGTCAAGGATAATAATGATGCTGAGGGCATTGTCAACAGACCTTAAAAAATATGCAAAGAAGAAGAGTCCTCATCCATAACATTAATACAGAAGTAAGCCACCATTGTCCACTAAACATGGCATATTACACCCAACCCCTGACATGGGTGAGGGGGGAGGGGGCATCCGAGATAATATGTTCCCTTTTCTGTCTGTCCACAAAATGGTTTGCTTTCAACCCGTGACATTCATTGTGCTTTAGACCTACTTCAGCACTGTCTTTTCATCTTCTTCTGGATGCCCTCTTGGTCTTGTAAATTGGAATTGTTCTGTATATGCCTTCTTTATCTGTCTGCTGGGGTCCATACGCACGCATGCACGTGCACAGACAGACACACACACACAGACAGACGCACACAGACAGACAGAGACAGAGAGAGTATTTATAATTTTATTGTTAGACTTCAGATGTATAAAACTGATCAACAGAATAAAACAGTTGACAGAATTAATATCATTACATGAACTATATGAGTCAGTTTTCATACAGTTCATCTCTCTGAGTCAAGTATCATCACAATTCTTGTTTGGTTGAACAACTTACACAAAATGTCATTACAGGTTGACACAAAACAGCAGCTCTTTCGACTGGATGATGTTGCACATGATATCACAAATGTAATGCCATTTACGGTGAGTGACGGATTATTTTTTAGTTTGCTCATATATGTACTGTATTGTAAGCTCATGGACTGACTAACACACTGTAGTGTGTGAAGCAAATTCTGGTTGTGGCAGTGTCTTGTTTACCTCGACCAGAACAGCTCTAGAGGTGCCCCATCCTTATGCAGAGGGTAGCATAGATCTCTGTGTGAAAGTGAAATGACCCAGTGTGATACTGACATCATCCTTCATGTGCCATTTCAAGTTGTAATCATACTTGTTACCAACTAACATTCTTATTAACATTTTAATAACATTTAACATTGATAAGGAGGGCATACATTTGTGGACGCTTGTTTGGGACTAACTGTTCATCCACCTGTTCATCTTGACTTTGCTGTTCACTACCTCTTGACTAACTGTTCATCTACCTCTTGATTTGCTGTTCATGTCTCTGGATTTGCTGTTCATCCACCTCTTGACTTTTCTATTCGTTTATCTCTTGACTTATTGTTCATCCATCTCTTGATTTTATCTTCCAACTTTTGTTGTTGCCTGTCGCCTTTGACTGTTCCCTATGATATTAATTAGAGTATCATATCTTTTAAACTAGAGAGAGAGAAAGGGATCATGCTGCATGGGCAACACATGATCTCTACAGTTCAGCACAGGTTTTGTGCTTTAGAGAGGTTATTATACCTTGTTTAAGTATCATGACTATGGTCTGTTAAGACGGCAAGATGCCAGTTCAGTAGTATAGATATATATGAATGTATCTATTCTCCATGTTTTATTGTTTCATTTTTCCAGCAACCCTGTCACATTCCACCTTTCTGTATTTTCTTGTCCAAGTTTAAGGCTTTGTTTGTATTATTCGTTAACACATGTGAATTGCTCATTTGTAACTATGATTGTTCAGTTTTCTAGCTAAGTATTCTTGTTTGTTTTCTATTTGGTCATTGGTAAAAGCTTTGGTCAGAATTTTGTTTGCATCGAGGTGTGACATGCCTTTCTGTGAGCTTCCTAGTCATGGTTGTGTTCAGCCTTTGTTAGTAGTTTGACAGTCTCATCTCATCTCATCATCTCATCATGTTACTCTTGTACCTTGCGGTGTCGAGGTGAAGTATAAACATCGTGAGAGTGCCCGATTATGGGCTTCATGTATCGATAATCCCATGGGCTCTGCTATTCCCTCCGTCCAACGTTTACGTGGTCAGCCTCTTCCTCTGTTTTCATCTGGTCTGTACATCATTGCTTGTTGTGGTACGCTGTTGAATGGTAACCTACTTGCATGGCAAAACCATTTGACTTGCTGCTTTCTAATAAAATCTAGTGCTGCTTTAACCCCCACTTTAGTCCTGATTTCTTCATTTCTGATCTTATCTCTTCTTGATACGTTGAGTATTCTTCTCAGGAATCTCATTTCTGTTGTTGTGATTTTTCTTTTCTCTTTTTCTGTCATTGTCCAGGTTTGGCATTGGTAGCATAGAGTTGGTAGGAAGATTGTGTTGTAAAGTGCTTTCTTAGTGGTTATTGATACATGTTTGTTCTTTAGTATTGGTGCTATTTGTCCAATGAGTTGGTTTGCCTTATTTCATCTATTTTCAATCTCGTCTTCTGATCTGCCATTTGATGATATTATACTTCCTATGTACTTGAAACTCTTTACTTGTTTCAAGGGATGTTCATTTAGGTGAATTGTTGTTGTTTTTCTTCTTTAGTTATAGTCATTACCTCTGTTTTGCTTGTGCTAATTTTCATGTTATGTTCCCTACACATTTCGTTTAGACTATTCATGTGGTCTTGTAATTCAGCTTCTGATTTTGCTATTAGTGCTTGGTCGTCCGCAAACAGGAGTTCTCTAATGGTTAGATTTGCAGATAGTTCTTCTTCTGTGTTCTCGTCATGCAGTATTCTTGGTGTCTCTGTTTGGCTGGTTTCTTTACATATGTTGTCTATATATGTTATGAACAAGGTAGTTTGACAGTGTTATTCATTTATTGTATTCTGACACTTTAATCTTCCGTTGCTGATGTTTCTTCCAGCCGGCTTCCTGGCCTAGAGGTTAGCAACCTTTCTCCGTAATCTTGTATACTCTCGTAGGTAACATGACGACGGTCAGAATCAGCAGTGGTTCGAATCGCGTCGGTAACTTACGGGGTATGTGAGCCGGCCGCTCAGAAAGCATTGGCAAACTACTGAGCGTAATCTTGCCAAAGAAATCAACAATCAGCTGAAAGATGCTGATGTTGACAGCGATGTCCTGTAAAGGATATGCAAACATTTATTTATTTATTTATCTTCCAGGTTATTTTCAGATTTCGCCCTCATGTGTGTGGGTAGGTGGGTGTTTGTGTGTGTGTGTGTGTGAGAGAGAGAGAGAGAGAGAGCATGTCTGTCTGTTTGTCTCTGTCTCTCTCTCTTTCTCTCTCCATTTGTCTGTCCTTCCAACTGTCTCCCTCTGTGGGGTGGGGGAGGGTGGGGCACACTTGTGCTAAGTCTTCTTAATTTTCTTTTGTGTCTTTGTCCATGCCTTCTTTGTGCTCTGTGAGCAGGCTTTCATTTTTATTTTAGTGTAGTGCTTTTGTATGCTTTGTTGAATTAAAAAAATAAAAAGTCGCTTAAAAGTCGACAGGGTCGACTTCGTTGCACTGGGTTTTATCCCATATGGCTTGGTCTCTTTCCGCAGCACGAAAAGCGTTGCACAAAGCACGAACTCCGTAGCTTTTAGCGACAGCCCACAGGAGTCTCCGATACATTTAACTCGTAAACCGAAGGACGCGGCCCGGAATCAAACCCACAACCTTAGGAGGACAAGTCAAACGGCTTGACCACTTCGCCACAGAGACTCCCGTTCGTTGAATGGAAACGGTTAATACAACTAGGGTACAAATAATATTAACTATTAATATAAAATGATATAGTAGTGCAAAATAACATAAGAATTTAGGTTATAACAGCGTTATCAATGTTAGTATATAAAAAGTACAAATATTGGGGGGAAATAATGTGAAACTGCTAGGATATATACTCAAGGGTCATAACACACACCTTCTAGCACTTCATAAAAGGCTTCATATCGTGCGGAATTGAGATGTCTACGTCAGCTCCAGGAAGGATCAATATGTGATGGCCAGGAACAGATATATTTGATAATAGAGCTTCCCTGCAGAAGGAATTTGTGAGGTATCCCTTGACAGGTGCTGCTGTTGGCTGTTTTCTTTCTGGCTGTTTTTGTTTCAGTTATGGCTTCAGATTTGACTTGGCTGTTATTTTGAGACCCGTGACATTTTCATTCATCTGTTCTGTGACTGAGATTGCTGAAGGTCACAACTATGTTGTGAGAGTCCTGCATAGATTACATTCCTGGTCAAATATGTCCTGCTGTCATTTCAGTTTGTACACATAGACATCCAGGTCTGGTTCCCATTTCTAATTTACAATGCAGGTGGCCATAAAGCTTACAATGACCTGTCCTCAATCCAATTATGAGAATTATTTTGACTTCTTAATAGTTGTTTCTAGCTATTGTTCTGAATGAACATGAGGTGTTTAAATTTTTTTATTTATGCAATATTTTCATCAAACTCATCTTGCCTTATCTGCAATTTATGTAACAGTGAGTTTATAGTTTGTGTTCTACTTGTTTGGCTATGGGGCGGGAAATGTTAATGTTTTCATAAACATGAGGTGGCTTCAAACAGTTCTTGGAATTGGTTTATTCTATGAAAATCAGTATTACAACAATAATTTACACTACATTTTCTTCAAAATAGTTCCCTTCACACTTTTGCCAATGTGCATACATTCATTCAGTAGCATGTCCTTTGCAGAACCTCGCTCCCACAACAACCTTCTGGAAAACCTCTTGATCATAAGCAAGATGTCTTGCGTCCGATACACCCATCTGGAGATCATCCGCCACATCTTGCACCCATCTTCTCTCTGGCCTTCCTCTTCCTCTCTTCTCAGGCATATACCCGTCCATTGTTGTTCTCTCCAAACTTTCGTGGCGTTTCAAGTAACCAAAATATTTCAATTTTCTTTGTTTTATCGTCTTTAATAGCCAACCTTCTTCAATATTCAGCTCTTGAAGTATGGATGCATTTGTTCTTTTCTTTACCCAAGATATTCTTAGAACTCGTCTATAACATTTATATTCAAATGCATTTATACGCTGTTCAGCTTGTTTAGTAAGTGTTCGGGTCTCACAGGTGTATGTTGCAATGTGAAAGATGCTCTTAAAAATCTAATTTTTGTAGTTCTGTCTGTCCCACTCCATAATTTATTCAGTTGTTTTAGTCTTTGAAGAGCAATTGATAGTTGTCATTTAGTTTCTTTCATTGTGTCACTGCAGTTGGTAACCAAGATATTCAAAATTTTCCACCACCTCCAATTTTTCCTCATTAACATATATTTCTTTCTCCATAGTAGTTTTATCTGTATGCATTATTATTGTTTTTGCTATGTTAAGATATAAGTTATGATTTTCACTATTCAATTGTGTTGAGGCTATTAGGTTTTCTATACCAGTCTGTGTTGTGGATAGTAATACTGTATCTTCAGCATACCGAATCTCTGGTATGTCATGACCACCGATATTTAGGGCATCATATAGCTACCTGTTTATATCATCTCTTACATTTCTCATTATATTTTCAGCGCACAGGTTAAACAAATAGGGGGACAGCACACATACCTGACAGACTCCTTGCTTGATGTCAAACGAATCTGATGTCTCGCCATCTATTCTAACCGCTTCTTGTTGGTCTAGATAGAGCATTCTTATGAGTTGTATTACATGTGATGTAAAGCCCATATTCCTCATGATTTCCCAAAGTTTCTGATGTTGTACACAGTCAAATGCCTTTGAATAATCCACAAAACATGAGAATAGGTTTACATTAAATTCTCTGCACTTGTCTATTATTAAATGCATGTTGAGAATGTGATCTCTTGTTCCTCTTCCTTGTCTAAATCCAGCTTGAACCACATTAATTTCTTCTTCCATTTTCTCACGAAGTCTTCCCATTATGATTTTTAGTAGAATGTGCATACAGCTATTGGGAATATTGCTGGAACCCATTCTTTGAAACATATCTCAGTTTAATTTTCACATTGATGATATTCTGAAATCACCACTCACTCAGTACCGATCTGAGGTGAGAGTACAAGAAAAATCATGTTGTTGCAAGTCAGGATGTTCCAGGGCAGTCACATTGTGCATGGCAAGTTGCAGGTTCACCAGTAGGCATCCATATGCTGCAAAACGTTACATTTTTATGTGATTCAGTAAATGATATTTTCAACTCTGATGCTGCTAAGTGCTTACACAGAAGCATATGTCACCTTGATTTGTTATTTCAGTAATGTTGTTTTGTCAAGGTGACTACCATATAGTACAGCTAATTTCAAAGACAGAATCAGCCTTTCAAAAAGAAGTTGAATATTTCTTGTAGTTTTGTTAAAGCTATCTAGTGTACATCATGGTATGATGAAAGTTGATAACCAGTTCTCTCCCTTGCCACATTTTGCCATCCTCATTCAGACGGGTCAGATACCTCAGTGGCAGACATCTCGGTTAAATATTGAACAACAAACAGAAGCCTTGTCAAATGAAGGAACTATAGACTGGATTGAAAGCCTGCTATACACTGCCGGGCATTGTTGAAACTTTAGTAATATTCTGGTACATGAAGGCGGCTGATGTGTTATTGACCACACCACCCATTGAACGTCGAGAGGTCAATAAAAATGAAGGATAAGCATACAAGGGGCTGCGTGGTCTCGAGGTATGGTGTCCGCCTCAAGTGCTGAACGTCCCGGGTTTATGCCCCGGTGATGACCGGGATTTTTTCACATGGACTTCTAGTAATAAAATTTCCCCTGGTTTCTGGGTAGTGAGATTGAACACCCATGTGTATTGTTGCGCACGTAAAAAATCCCTTGGCAGTTGAAAATCGAAAAAAATAGCCAAACGTCGCTGCCTGGGCAAAATTTCGAGTTAAAAATCTACCCAAAGTATTTCAGGATCCTCGCCGGCGCTACGAAGTTCGTGCACTGAGCTGAGTGTCTCCAGACTCAGGTTTGAGTTAGGAGGAGAGCGGAGCACTTATGGGTTGTACCCTTGTACCGTGATGTTGATCCGTCAACTAAACTGAAGGATAAGCATAAAATATTCCAGTGATGGAAATGGGTCTTTATTATTTAATGTTATCTGATGACTTGATACATGCTCTTCAGAATGCCTACAGTGGCAAGAAATGTTGCATCTTCTATCAGCTATTTCTCTCATTATTTGTTTGTGCAGATGCAATATGGAAAGGAAAACAAGTCGTGTAACAAAAACATTGAATGTGAACACTCAACTGCGCAACCTCTAGGTGTTCAGTTACCTCAGGAATTGTCCACCTTCATGAAGCATGTTGCTGGACAGTTGGATATCCTTACCCAGGTCTGTTACAGTTCATTTAACACAAGTTGTCAGTGTCACTGTCTCCTCGTGTGTCATTGAAAAAGGAAGGTAACATTATTTAAATTCTTGATTGGAAGTTTACATTATATAAAATCTTGATTGGAAGTTTACATTATATAAAATCTTGATTGGAAGTTTAAATTATGTAAAAAGAGAGGAAAAACCTGGGAACGACAAATTAGAGTTTCAAGGTTGGGAAAATCTCTGGTAAATGAAAATCTAAAAGTGAAACAAAATATGAAAATAAAATAGAGAATTTTGCTAACAGGGATATTTCTGATTGCTATAATTCATTCAAATGTGCCCAGTTGTTTCCGATAAACTGTGGTTTATTAGTATTCCATTGTTCACCTTGTATCAGGTATGTGCAATGAGAAATTGATTTAGTACCACTGTATCATACATCAGACTACAATTAAATTATGGCTTGTTGCTGATTTCAATCCATGTAGCTAAATATGCTCAAGTATAAAAATTACTATCTTTTGTGATTAGTGAAAATTATGCAATCTGTGTAATAAGAACATAGATGTGTTATGCTTGGGAGAAAGTGCTTTGTGTTCTCTCTCTCTCTCTCTCTCTCTCTCTCTCTCTCTCTCTCTCTCTCTCTCTCTCTCTATCTCTCTCTCTCTCTCTCTCTCTCACACGCACGCACGCGTGCGCGCACAGAACAAAGCATCAAGAATTTGCTGCAGAATACCAGCATTAACTCTTGTTTCAATGAAGTAAGCAAGCAACACGGCTGTGTACTACTAACTGTTTATTTACCTGATAATTTTGAATATCTACAGCAGTTAGGAGTTAATTATTAGATTTGATGATCAGTATGCAAATGATCATAGTCAAAGAAGGATAGAGTGCACAAAGCCTGACAGAAAAAGCATAACAAAATCATAGTATTAATCAGCTCTGCTGTGTTATTTCAAGATTGTCATTTATCTGTTGGACTGATAGTGTTGGGCCGAAAGTTGGAGGCACAGAGTATAGATGACTGACAATGGAGAATTGTGTGCCAAGCCAAGTGGCACAGGTGATCATGTTCCTCCACAAACATCTGTTCTCTGTGTTCTTGTTAAGTTCAACAGACAATCCTCTTCCAAGCTACAGTGCTAACTAATCCAGATTTTTCTTCAGAAAGCCATTGGTCTTAGCATTCTACAGAGAAACAACATCTCTGCTGTGACCTCTATTTTCAGTCTACTCTTGATTCATATATGTATGGTAGAATGGAAGGTATGGTATATAACATCCCACATCTCGCGTTGTGACTTCCACAGTCACAGATAAATTACACAGAATATTCTTCATCATCAGCACCAACTACTTTTAGGAGGACTAAACGTACTGCAAACATCGTTTCGCTCAGGTGCAAGTCACTTGAAGGCACTCCAGCCAGAAATGATTGCAAGATTGTAATGTCTAGCTTAATGGACAAATGTCTGGTGAACATCACTTCTTCACTGCAAATTGAAGAAAGGCTTGGCTTGTTTTAGAGTCAAATAATTGTTGAAAACAGAACTCATGCTGATAGCTAACTTAAAAAAGCATTGCACATTCTGGTCATGTCAAGACACTTTCATGTGTCTGATTGTAATTTCTGAATACCTCAGTTTTATTGAGCTAGCTGCATCACATCAGATCTGTGATTTCTGAATATATTAGTTTATTGAGCTAGTTGCATCACATCAGATCTGTGATTTCTGAATACCTCAGTTTCATTGAGCTAGCTGCATCACATCAGATCTGTGATTTCTGAATACCTCAGTTTTATTGAGCTAGCTGCATCACATCAGATCTGTGATTTCTGAATACCTCAGTTTCATTGAGCTAGCTGCATCACATCAGATCTGTGATTTCTGAATACCTCAGTTTCATTGAGCTAGCTGCATCACATCAGATCTGTGATTTCTGAATACCTCAGTTTCATTGAGCTAGCTGCATCACATCAGATCTGTGATTTCTGAATACCTCAGTTTTATTGAGCTAGCTGTAGCACATCAGATCTGTGATTTCTGAATACCTCAGTTTCATTGAGCTAGCTGTAGCACATCAGATCTGTGATTTCTGAATATATTAGTTTATTGAGCTAGTTGCATCACATCAGATCTGTGATTTCTGAATACCTCAGTTTCATTGAGCTAGCTGCATCACATCAGATCTGTGATTTCTGAATACCTCAGTTTTATTGAGCTAGCTGCATCACATCAGATCTGTGATTTCTGAATACCTCAGTTTCATTGAGCTAGCTGCATCACATCAGATCTGTGATTTCTGAATACCTCAGTTTTATTGAGCTAGCTGCATCACATCAGATCTGTGATTTCTGAATACCTCAGTTTTATTGAGCTAGCTGCATCACATCAGATCTGTGATTTCTGAATACCTCAGTTTTATTGAGCTAGCTGTAGCACATCAGATCTGTGATTTCTGAATATCTCAGTTTCATTGAGCTAGCTGTAGCACATCAGATCTGTGATTTCTGAATATATTAGTTTATTGAGCTAGTTGCATCACATCAGATCTGTGATTTCTGAATACCTCAGTTTTATTGAGCTAGCTGCATCACATCAGATCTGTGATTTCTGAATATATTAGTTTATTGAGCTAGTTGCATCACATCAGATCTGTGATTTCTGAATACCTCAGTTTCATTGAGCTAGCTGCATCACATCAGATCTGTGATTTCTGAATACCTCAGTTTTATTGAGCTAGCTGCATCACATCAGATCTGTGATTTCTGAATATATTAGTTTATTGAGCTAGTTGCATCACATCAGATCTGTGATTTCTGAATACCTCAGTTTCATTGAGCTAGCTGCATCACATCAGATCTGTGATTTCTGAATACCTCAGTTTTATTGAGCTAGCTGCATCACATCAGATCTGTGATTTCTGAATACCTCAGTTTTATTGAGCTAGCTGCATCACATCAGATCTGTGATTTCTGAATACCTCAGTTTCATTGAGCTAGCTGTAGCACATCAGATCTGTGATTTCTGAATATATTAGTTTATTGAGCTAGTTGCATCACATCAGATCTGTGATTTCTGAATACCTCAGTTTTATTGAGCTAGCTGCATCACATCAGATCTGTGATTTCTGAATATATTAGTTTATTGAGCTAGTTGCATCACATCAGATCTGTGATTTCTGAATACCTCAGTTTTATTGAGCTAGCTGCATCACATCAGATCTGTGATTTCTGAATATATTAGTTTATTGAGCTAGTTGCATCACATCAGATCTGTGATTTCTGAATACCTCAGTTTCATTGAGCTAGCTGCATCACATCAGATCTGTGATTTCTGAATACCTCAGTTTTATTGAGCTAGCTGCATCACATCAGATCTGTGATTTCTGAATATATTAGTTTATTGAGCTAGTTGCATCACATCAGATCTGTGATTTCTGAATACCTCAGTTTATTGAGCTAGCTGCATCACATCAGATCTGTGATTTCTGAATACCTCAGTTTTATTGAGCTAGCTGCATCACATCAGATCTGTGATTTCTGAATACCTCAGTTTCATTGAGCTAGCTGCATCACATCAGATCTGTGATTTCTGAATACCTCAGTTTCATTGAGCTAGCTGCATCACATCAGATCTGTGATTTCTGAATACCTCAGTTTCATTGAGCTAGCTGTAGCACATCAGATCACTGCCTGCTTTCACACTGGAAGTAGATCAGCTGGATGCATTCTGATGTGAGCAAATTATCAGGCAAAAAAGGAATTCAAAGTTTTCAGAATGTGATAAAAAAAGATGTTATCTCATGTACATTGAAGAATGTGATAAAAAAGATGTTATCTCATGTACATTGAAGTGAAAGGATGCACAGTTAGTAAAGGAATAGAATATTGTTGCATGTGAAAAGGGAAACTACTTTAGGAAAAGACCTGAAGACCATGACTGCTGCTGAGAATGGGAACACTTTGCAGGCAGAAACTCAGCTCAACATATTTTTATTTCTGTGTTAATTAATTATTTTGAGGAAAGCAATCAAAGAAAAGAAAAAAGAGATTAATGATGTTGATACACAGATTGATGAAAGACAGTTGGAGATGAAGAGGGAAGACATATAGAAACATGTAAATCAGACTTGTATATTGTGTAAATAGCCTGTGTGTCATTTCAAATGTTTCATCTCATGATTTGAAGTGTACAATAATTTGTTAAGTACTTCTGTGTATATATGAGATAATCATTCGTCTTGTGGAGGAATACATATTTATGAAGCTCTTGGAGAAGTCTGTACATTGCGGTAAGTTGTGAACAATATTTTAATTTTTGTGTTAAATATTGAATGTGAGAGTGTGTGTGCTCATGCACCAAATGCAACATATGTCCCACTAAGTCTCACCCAACTGTAAACCCTCTTTGAGAAAAGCCTTGAAAATCCCTTGATGAAGGTTGGTCAATGTTGCTATGACCAATGTGCTATTGACATTGTTGGTTCAAACATTGAAGCCACTTCAAGTAGCCCACAATGTAGACAAGTTACCTAAATGATAACCCACATCCATTGTGAAATAGTCAAGAGATTTTGTTTGTGGATTTCAGACTGTGTCTTTGATTGAAGAAAGACTCACAATTACAGAGAACAAGTTGGCTGAATGTCTTGACCAGAAGAAGTAATTTACTTAAGCAGGTAACAACATTTCATGACCAGATGCACGACTTAATTCGGTTCCAGCTAGTCGCAGACACGGCTGGTCTGCTCTTGCAGACTGTGATTTATGTGTGGTGTTAAATGTTTCTAGAACACAAGCGTCCATGCGGATAATTGTGCTTGAGCATTTACTCTTTCGTAATATATTTCTGTCTTATAATTTTTAAAACAATAATATATCTGTAGTTAGTTTCCTGTTCCTAAATAATTACATCTACTCTTCGAGATGGTGCATGAATCTTGTACACAGTACATGAACCTTTGATATGGAACATCAACCTTTGAGATGGTGCATGAATCTTGTACCCAGTACATGAACCTTTGATATGGACCATGGACCTTTGAGATGGTGCATGAATCTTGTACCCATTACATGAACCTTTGATATGGACCATGGACCTTTGAGATGGTGCATGAATCTTGTACCCAGTACATGAACCTTTGATATGGACCATGGACCTTTGAGATGGTGCATGAATCTTGTACCCAGTACATGAACCTTTGATATGGACCATGGACCTTTGAGATGGTGCATGAATCTTGTACCCAGTACATGAACATTTGATATGGACCATGGACCTTTGAGATGGTGCATGAATTTTGTACACAGTACATGAACCTATGACATGGGACATGAACCTTTGAGATGATGCATGCATCTTGTACACCATACATCAACCTTTGAGATGGTGCATGAATCTTGTACCCAGTACATGAACCTATGACATGGACCATGGACCTTTGAGATGGTGCATGAATCTTGTACACAGTACATGAACCTATGACATGGGACATGCACCTTTAAGATGGTGCATGAATCTTGTACACAGTACATGAACCTATGACATGGGACATGCACCTTTAAGATGGTGCATGAATCTTGGACATAGTACATGACCCTTTGATAAGGAACATGAACCTTTGACAAAGAACATGAACCTTTGACAAGGAACATGAAACTTTGTGATGGAACATGAATCTTGTGCTCAGTATGCAAACCTTTGACAAGGAACATGAACCTGACATGGAAAATGAACCTTTGACAAGGAACATGAACCTTCAACATGGAATGGACCCTTTCACAAGGAACATGAACCTTTGAGATGGTATATGAGTCTTTGAGACAGTGCATGAACATTATACAATTTAAGGTTGTGGCACATGAACTTTTGAAATAGTATATGTATCTTTGAGACTGTACACACATCTATGGTATACATCAGTCTTTCTGACGGTACATGAATCTTTGGTATGGTCCATGAATTGTTGAGATGGTACATGAATCTTTGAAATAATGGTACATGAATCTTTGATATGGTACATGAGTCTTTGAGATGATGCGTGAACATTATACAAGACAGTACATGATCCTTTAATATGGTGCATGTACCTTTGATGTACTACATTAACTTTCTGTCTTACTGCTACACTGTGTGATATTATACAAACCTCTGAGATATTGTACAAACACCTGAGATAGTGTTTAAATCTCTAAAATGATGTACAAACCTCTGAGATGGTGTTCAAAGAACTGAGGTAGTGTACCTCAATGGTAGTATATGCATATATGAGATAATATACAAACTTCTGAGATAGTGTACACGCCTCTGAGATAGTGTACAAGCATCTCATTTGGTGTACACACCTGAGGTAGTGTACAAACCTCTGAGATAACACTGAACCTTTGAAATGTTAAATCTTGCATGTTTCAGGCAAGAACATTATTAACCAAAAGCTTTATTAGAGAATGACTACAGTAAGAATGATTTTTTAAAACATGTCAATTTATTTTGTTTACATAAATAGAGTTTGTTAATGGGTGCCACAAAATGAAGTATAACATTTTTAGAGCTTTGTATAGGCAAGATCTAATTATAACACGCTCAGTGATTGGCTGAAACAGGAACACTTTAGATAACTTGAAATACAAGAGAAAAGTGTCTTGTTTGTTGAGCTTCTCTAAGGTAACCTAGAGCACTCACAATATTGTGTATGTAACAATCATCATCATCAAGTGCCTTGCCTGCTGGCATGAGCGATCATGCTTCTCCACATTTTACAATCTCCAGCAGCATGTATCAGTTTGTGTGCTGACACCTTTAGTTGCCATGACCCAAGACTGTCAAGAATCTTCTCTCACTGTCTTCCCCCGTCCGTCTCTCTCTCTCTCTCTCTCTCTCTCTCTCTCTCTCTCTCCTCTCTCTCTCTCTCTCTCTCTCTCTCTCTCTCTCTCTCTCTCTCTCTCTCTCTCTCTCTCTCTCTCTCTCATCTCCATCCCCATCCCCCTCCATCCTCTCCTCCATCTCTCTCCATCTCTCTCCATCCATCCACACAAATCTTTTCAGTTGTCAGAACATGTTCCAGTTTCATTTGTTTTCATCTCTTGATATGGCAAAACAAATGACAACTGTTTTTTATGATGTTTGTGATATGCTGTATGGGTGCCTTAGCCTCCTTCAAAACATGTAGATTGCTCATTGTGGCTGGCTAAGCATATTCAGCTATACACACACACATACAGTATATGCACATATATAATTTCAGCTATACACACACACATAGATCTGATATCAAGGTTGACGTTTTCTGTCTGGCTTGTGATCTGTTGACTCCTGCCATGGTTTATTTCTAATAGTAATAGAGTGATTATCTCTGTATTTGTTGTCCTTCTTTCTTTATAAATTACACAAGGATGTACATTGCTTCATCAGATCAGTCATCGCACAGGGTCCTGATGCCTAGTTTGCAGTGTATCTAACACCAGTGAGTTTGATCTAATCTGCTGGCTGGTGATATAAATGGAGTGCTCTGGTTTATGTCTGTGTCGTGTTGGACAAGAATATAATGAGTCATAGCTTACATGTACACATGAGAGTTCTGCATCAGTGAACAGACTGACATCTTTGTGTTCCACTCTAATTAAGCTCCACAATATTTGACGTATTGAATGTAATTAGTAAATTATACACTGTTGTTTAACACCTACTCTCCCTCCTCTATCTTTCCTCCTCTCTCTCCCGCTGTCAGTCTTCCTTTGATCCTCAGCCCTATCTGACTTTGCAGTGCATGGTCCTGTAGTGTAAGTCTCATCATGTACAACTGATCCCAAGTGGCAGGTAGAAAGTGTTAGTCTCATCATGTACAACTGATCCCAAGTGGCAGGTAGAAAGTGTAAGTCTCATCATGTACAACTGATCCCAAGTGGCAGGTAGAAAGTGTAAGTCTCATCATGTACAACTGATCCCAAGTGGCAGGTAGAAAGTGTAAGTCTCATCATGTACAACTGATCCCAAGTGGCAGGTAGAAAGTGTAAGTCTCATCATGTACAACTGATCCCAAGTGGCAGGTAGAAAGTGTAAGTCTCATCATGTACAACTGATCCCAAGTGGCAGGTAGAAAGTGTAAGTCTCATCATGTACAACTGATCCCAAGTGGCAGGTAGAAAGAAGTATTGCTCTTATATCACTTAGTTGCCTCACTTGTATATGTGTGCTCATACCAATATGCATTGTGTGTCATTGCCATCACCTGTATATGTGTGCTCATACCAATATGCATTGTGTGTCATTGCCATCACCTGTATATGTGTGCTCATACCAATATGCATTGTGTGTCATTGCCATCACCTGTATATGTGTGCTCATACCAATATGCATTGTGTGTCATTGCCATCACTTGTATATGTGTGCTCATACCAATATGCACTGTGTGTCATTGCCATCACTTGTATATGTGTGCTCATACCAATATGCACTGTGTGTCATTGCCATCACTTGTATATGTGTGCTCATACCAATATGCACTGTGTGTCATTGCCATCACTTGTATATGTTTGCTCATACCAATATGCATTGTGTGTCATTGCCATCACTTGTATATGTGTTCTCATACCAATATGCATTGTGTGTCATTGCCATCACTTGTATATGTGTGCTCATACCAATATGCATTGTGTGTCATTGCCATCACTTGTATATGTGTATTTTATAATTGTTGTCTACATATTGTTATGGCACTATGACTTTCAGGTACCGTGGTGGTATAGTGATTAGTGTGGTCTGGGTTGAATCCCCAGGAACAAGCAGGAATATGTTTTCAGACCAGTACAGCTCTGGAGTCAACCTAGCTATAAACATGGTACTACACACATGTCAGACTTGTATAGGGAAGACAGGCAACCAGGACAGGATCTGCCACTTCACCTCAAATATCGTAGCCTAGAATATCTGAAGGCCAACACTTTACACTCCAGCGGCAATGTCAACAATTGGACTATCTTTACCTTTCAAGTTAATTGCATATCCTTTACAGGATGTTGCTGTCAACCCCAGCACTCTTTGACTGTTTGTGATTCCTTGGCAAGTTTACTTTCAGTAGTTTGCCATTGCTTTCTGAACGACTAGCACTCATACTGGACTATGTGAAGACCTTTCACTTCATGTCCCATCAACAGTATCTGCTATAGGAAATCCTTTTTTTGTGTGTGTGGACATATGCCTATGTTGTCAATGCATAATGGCTTGGAATGTATAATAATGAACCATACCACGTTTCACAGGCCAAAACTGTGTAGGTTTGATTGCCTGTATACCTGTCCAGTGACATGTGGTAGTATAACATCTGTAGCAGTTGTGTTATTTAGAATGAATGAACGTGCTCACAATATTGCACTATATGACCAGATGTTTTCCTCTTTAAAATACAGTCAAGGAACATTGAATATTGAGATGGTCAGAGAAAAATAACAGGGAAATAGTATGGTAACATGAACAGCTTGTATAATCATGAAATCTCCTCACTGCACAATACAGGTGAAAAAAAGTGGTATTCATTGTGTCTGGTCAATTGTACAAGTGTACTTGGTTTATATTCATGGTATGGGGAACTTGGTGTACAGGAGTTGTACAACTGTGCAGTTGATCCAGCCTTGTAAAATTGATGTTATCTGAAGATAAACATTAGCTAGCAAGAGAGATAATGGCCTTACCTCATGTTGCCTTATGTAAGGCCCAACAATTTACACTCCTGAAGCTGTTTTTGCCATGTTACCTGTACCATTTTATGACAGAAGTCTGTTTTGTACAGAAGAAGGCTATGTATTGTATTTTAAAAATAAAGAAATAACTTAATTGTGCTTTATTTATCAACATGAGTGTCACCATCTTAGCACTGTAACACAAACGTTCTGGGTGTCATTGACCTTGGCCCAATACATCAAGGCCATGTAAATATACCAAGTAGCAAGATTGTATGGTACTTGTACATCAAGTTAAAAGAAGAAAAACTAAATAAGATCACAGATTGCCTCAACACTCCAGGCTGGAAGAGAAATGGCTAAACAAGATCACAAGAAAGCTATATGCTTGAGGTTAGAAGCGGAAAGACTAAACAAGATCACAAAGTAGAAGAGGAAAGACCAAGATGGCACATTTATCAGTGTGTCAAAAACCTTATACCTTAGCCAGTTTAAATTAGGAGCACTTTGTTGTAAGCAAACCAGCGATTCCGTCCAGTTAATATACTTGTGTGTGACAGGCTTCTTCATGTACTTCTTACATTCAGTGTTTGCATGTATTGACCTTTGATAATTAGCATAAATTCTTATGAACATAGAAGCAATAATGTGTATTTATTTCTGTTGTCAAATATCAATCAGATCCACATACCAATAAGATACACATATATTCTCCATGCACTATTGCTGTCTTCTGTTTGTGGTTTTTCAGTGATGTTTTTTGACATATAGTATCATACATGACTACACCACAAGCCATAGTTGTCCGACACTATTCACAGTTGAATTTGTTTACATCATTTGTTACAATGTGTCAAACAGTGGCTTACAACCGTCACCATTACTCAATCCTCCATGCATGGGATTAAAAGTCAGGTGACATGTCAGTACTAGAACATGTCTACCAGGAGTGTCAAGCCTGGACCTGGTCTAAGGTGACATGTCAGTCTACCAGGGCTTCCAGCAGTGTCAGGCATGGATCTGGTCTAAGGTGACACGTCAGTCTACCAGGGCTTCCAGAAGTACCAGGCCTGGACCTTGTCTAAGGTGACATCAGTCTACCAGCGCTTCCAGTAGTGTCAGGCCTGGACCTGGTTTAAAGTGACACGTCAGTTTATTAGGGCTGCCAGCAGTGTCAGGCATTGACCTGGTCTAAAGTGACACATCAGCCTACCAGCACTTCCAGTAGTGCCAGGCATTGACCTGGTCTAAGGTGACACATCAGTCTACCAGTGCTTCCAGCAGTCTCAGGCCTGGACCTGGTCCAAGGTGACACGTCAGTCTACCAGCACTTCCAGCAGTGTCAGGCCTGGACCTGGTCTAAGTGACATGTCAGTCTACTAGGACTTCCAGCAGTCTCAGGCCTGGACCTGGTCTAAGGTGACATGTCAGTCTACTAGGACTTCCAGCAGTCTCAAGCCAGGACCTGGTCTAAGGTGACACGTCAGTACTAGCACATGTCTGTCAACAGTCTCAGGCCTGACCTGGTCTAAGGTGACACATCAGTCTACCAGGGCTTCCAGCAGTCTCAGGGCCCGGACCTTTGGGCTAAGGTGCAGAGTTGAAGGGCTTCCCCTTCAGGCAATGGATGGGCTAATGACAGTCAGTTACCTTTCCAGCAGAGGCAGGACCTGGAATGAAACGTCAGTCTATCAGTGCTTCCAGCAGTCTCAGGCCTGGACCTGGTCTAAGGTGTCACATCAGTCTACTAGGGCTTCCAGCAGTCTCAGGCCTGGACCTGGTCTAAGGTGACACGTCAGTACTAGCACATGTCTACCAGCAGTCTCAGGCCTGGACCTGGTCTAAAGTGACACGTCAGTCTACCAGCACTTCCAGCAGAATCAGGCCTGGACCTGGTCTAAGGTGACACGTCAGTCTACTAGGGCTTCCAGCAGTCTCAGGTCTGGACCTGGTCTAAGGTGACACGTCAGTACTAGCACATGTCTACCAGCAGTCTCAGGCCTGGACCTGGTCTAAGGTGACACGTCAGTCTACAAGGGCTTCCAGCAGTCTCAGGCCTGGACCTGGTCTACGGTGACATGTCAGTACTAGCACATGTCTGCCAGCAGTCTCAGGCCTGGACCAGCTCTAAGGTGACACGTCAGTCTACTAGGACTTCCAGCAGTCTCAAGCCTGGACCTGGTCTAAGGTGACATGTCAGTACTAGCACATGTCTGCCAGCAGTCTCAGGCCTGGACCAGGTCTAAGGTGACACGTCAGTCTACTAGGACTTCCAGCAGTCTCAGGCCTGGACCTGGCCTAAGGTGACACGTCAGTACTAGCATATGTCTAACAACAGTGTCAGGCCTAGACCTGGTCTAAGGTGACACGTCAGTCTACTAGGACTTCCAGCAGTCTCAGGCCTGGACCTGGTCTAAGGTGACACGTCAGTACTAGCACATGTCTAACAACAGTGTCAGGCCTAGACCTGGTCTAAGGTGACACGTCAGTCTACTAGGACTTCCAGCAGTCTCAGACCTGGACCTGGTCTAAGGTGACATGTCAGTCTACTAGGACTTCCAGCAGTCTCAAGCCAGGACCTGGTCTAAGGTGACACGTCAGTACTAGCACATGTCTAACAACAGTGTCAGGCCTAGACCTGGTCTAAGGTGACACATCAGTCTACCAGTGCTTCCAGCAGTCTCAGCCTGGACCTGGTCTAAGGTGCAAGAGTTGGAAGTGATCACTTGGGCAATGAGATGCCCATGACAACAGTTGACTTCACTAGCAGAGGCAGGATTGGAATGAAGACATTGTCGATTGTGGTGTCATCATTTTTGCTGTGAGCATGTAGCTCTTACTGCCCTCTGACAAAAGCACGGGGCCTCTTTAGTTGTCGCAGTAATGTATAAAGTGTATTATCGACAATAAGATGTCATGGGAATAGACTGTTAAAGATAAAATACAAATAATCTTGCATACTATGTAATGTTGGGTACTATATAAAATCATCTTTGTAGCCTCAGTGGCATGGTGGCTAACTTGCAAGTCCAGTGGTCATGGGTTTGAACTCACATAGAGGTGAATATTTTAAATGGACTGTTAGTCCAGGTCAACCCTGTTTAACATGGCTACCAAGAAATTTAGTGGGAATTAAAGACAGTGGGGGTAGTATTGACCACATCCTGCACGTGCCGATTGGTCTATACAAATGTGGGACCAGCACCATATGCCCAGTACATGTCAACAGTACATGTCAACAAGGTAATTAGCCGGACTTTTACTATAACCGTATTGGTTCATGCTGGCAGCAGAGCCTGCAGTTTGGTTCGCATGAGTGCATCCATTTGTTTTACATGTTTGTATACTTCAACAGTGAGAACTGAACTTTCCAATTCTTCAGCAGACAAGAACACCCTGTCTCCACTAGCGGCAACTTTAGCTGCCATGTAGAAACCTGGTTCAGATATGCAGCAGAAATAGTGAACTGTGTGGATACAGTGGCTAGCACATTCGCATGGTATGACTGGTGGTCATGTTTTCAAATCCCCATCGAGATGCAGATTGTACAAAATTAATGTGTTTGTTTTTGAGACTCATTTACTGCTGTAGCAAGCCTCACCATTGTGTGATCACCTAGTTGCTCATGAAAGGTGTGGAATTATAATTTGTGTGCACGTTAATCCCACAATATTTGCCTTGAGAGTTAAACATTGAGACTTGAGTCCAGCCCATCACACACTTGCTCCTGCTGTTCTGTTGTCATTGTCTGTGTCACCCTCTGGCAGCTACACTCATATTTCTGTAATACTGTGCAAATTGCCCACCCAAGTTTCAAACAACTCACATCTAGAATGTTGCTAAGTCAACTTTTTAAAGTGGGAACCATTTTCTTATGTGAAGTGAACAGAAAACAACACATTTTAATAATACAATGAATGTGCTTCAGTTCTGATCATGGTTATGTGCTCTGCCAACCGTTGTTGGCATACATGTGTTTCCACACCTTGGTTCTTGGTGTTCTGGGTTAACTCTGGTGATGATATTCTTCCATGTCACTGAAAAAACGGTAGTAATTGGTCTCTATCCTGCACCATTTATCCTGGTCTGCCTCTTTTCCCCACTGATCTTTCCAGCCATCAGTGTTTTCCAATGCCTCTCTTCACATTGCTACAGAAATGATGGTTGAAAATGTGTGACACTTAGGCAACATAGTAAAGCTAATACTTGCTACACTGTATAAAAACTATGTTATCATCTATAAATACATAAATACAATAACAACACACAACTTACCTTTGATCTGGAATACTTACATATATTACCACAGCACTAATGGATTGAAATAAATTATGGTGCCAGAAAAGATTAACTATATTTAGATAGACCAATTGGTACCGTTTTCCCTGTGATTAGAAAGCAGATGAAGACCTGATGTAAATTGGTCCACGATTCGAATTTCTCACCTTGTAGTTGAATGTTGCCTGTTTTCTCTATTGTATCAATAAACAGAAGTTACGCCACGATGAACGTTGACATACCCAGAAATCTACAGTTGAAAACAAGCAGTGCCCCTGTCCACAAATGAATCAGAATCAAATAACTGGCACTTGTGGTTATGGCTCCAGCAACACAGCTTTAAATTGAAAACAATTTAAGCCAAGGCAAAATTCCATAAAATAAAGAGCATCCCGTGTTATATATATATATATATACCTCTCCATGAAAGTTGATTACACGTTTCAAGATGTTACATGTTACCAATACTGTTGTGTGACTGAATTACTAAACTGCTCTTTTATTACCCTCCATTCCCTCATGCTCATGCACTTATATGAAAGTAACGCACATCAGCGTTGACCTGCGCTCAGACTCCATACACTGTCTACACACACAAGTCGTCTGGACCTCCCGCTCATGCTCATTGAATCGCTGACAGTGCAAACAAGGATGACGGTCTGTGTCTCCAGTAAGGTCATCGCCTTTTGCCGGCTTCCTGGCCTAGAGGTTAGCGACTTTTCTCCGTAATCTCGTATACTCTCGTAAGTAACGTGACGATGGTGAGAATCAGCAGTGGTTCGAATCGCGTCGGTAACTTACGGGGTATGTGAGCCGGCCGCTCAGAAAGCAATGGCTACTACTGAGCGTAATCTTGCCAAGAAATCAACAATCAGCTGAAAGATGCTGATGTTGACAGCGATGTCCTGTAAAGGATATGCAAACATCTTTAGTCACAGCAGAAGCACCACTCACCACCCTGACTGTTCACACAGCCTTAAAAGCAATTGCAGATTACTGATGACCGACAGGTCCGTGTGGATAATAATGCCACAATATGTTTGATTTTCGCTGATCAAGGCGTGTACATCTGAAACAAGAGTCACAGGGCTTTTCTTGGACAGACTGTCAAGTTTGGTAATGATGGGAAAATATGGCCGCAAGTATATAGGTTCGTCTGTCCATTCTTCTTCAGACATGACCTACAAACTTTGTAGGTATATGTTGAATATGAACAACATATTCATATTCTGCCTGACCCAGCCATGTTGTTCTATTTCTAAGTCTGTCTTTCTAACTCCTCATGCTACCCCGTGAGGTATGCACAAGCTTGGCACATCTGCAACATGAACTCGATAGGTGGTGACTCCAATAATAGTCAAGACTAATGCCTTCGACAGCGAAACTTGGTAGTCGGACAAGTCAAAGGATAGAGACTAGACCAGTGTTTCCCAACCTTTTTTGTGCTATGCCCCATCTAAGCAGTTCTAAAATTCTTATGCCCCACCCCCCCCCCCCCTTTTCACCAACATACACATTATTTTTAATATTCAAAACCTAGATTTGTTTTTTCTATAGCGTAATGTGCAATCCTCTCAGTCAGATATGATTAAGCTATCTTTTTATAACTAGACGGTACTACCTGCTTTCTGTTAGCGCCGAATGTTTGGCGGGGCTCACGAAACCCGGCACCACACATTTTGCCAACGGCTTCGGGCGGGCGTGCGCAACCGGGAGGGTACAAACCTTACCCTAATGAGAAGAATGCAAGCCAAAGACTTATTATCATGGCAGGGTAGACCAGGCCCTAAGCCTTGGCAACTGATCTAGGATGGAAGTTCCAACAGGCGGACAGTTAGAGCATTGCTTTGCTGATCTGGCAGTTTCTGCAGCTTGTCTTGCTCCAAACGTTTTGGTCTCTGGATTAACAAGGCAGGCCGACAGAGGTATACTGTTGCATGGACAACATGTGGTCTTTACATTCAGCTCAGTATGTGTGCTATGGAGATGTATGACTCTGCTTTACAAACTATCGTCTGTGAATACGGGAAAGTGTCGGTCAATCCGCACTCGATATCTGGGTCACGTGGTCAGTCTCACATCGACTGCCTTTACTTCCCACTACATTTCCTGGTACCCATTCTAGGCTGCCTCTACCTGGGAGCCCAGGTCATTAAAACAAAACCCCGACGCCTGTCTACAGCCGCTCAGAAAATGATTGATTGATTGATTTAGGAACCGACATCACAGCATTCAGGGCATTCCAATAAGCGCTCCGTCCCCATCCTCAGCAGCCAGCGAAGAGTTCCAACACTAATAGTACCAGTAGCAATCTGATTATATGTCGCCTTTCCTCTGAGCGTCGATCGTCGGCCAGATCCCCTCGTCACCCCTCGCTGTCGCATTCTTGCCAGACCATGGTGATCCATTTGCTCCTCCGAGGTGTACACGTTCTCCCACAAGGCCGCAACCACGTCTTCCTTATCATGCATCAATACTCCACCAAGTTTTGCAGAGCGAGCCAATCTGTCCGCCTGTTCATTCCCCAGCACACCAGCATGCCCCGGAGAAAAGATCCAGACGATGCTTGTCACCCGTGACTTCCGAAGCGAAGCAAGCCACTCTGCACGAAGCTTGCCTGTCCTCACCCTACTCAGCATGCTTTCTGAGTCAGTTACAATCACGATATATATATATATATATATATATATATATATATATATATATATATATATATATATATATATGTGTGTGTGTGTGGTATCATATTCTCCATCCAGCGGAAAGCTGCACAGGCCGCCTCCATCTCCATTCTTAAGCTAGATTTTGTGGTATCATATGCCAGGCTCTCCTGCACCAAACGTCGACCATTAGCTTTTGCTAAGAATCCCCAGTCACTTCTCCTGCCTCTCAACACCGACCCATCTGTGTATATAATCACATCACCCGGGCGAGCATTATCCTGAATTAGTTGCTGGATTCCCACTTCCGTGGCCCCTGCTGGCCACTCCCTGCACTCCCGGCGCTCAGAAAATGAGCGGGGGAAGTATAGGGGCCCAAATACTGACAAAAGAGAACTGGGAAACTGGATTCTAATCCCCACCTAATGAATAATCTGGAGGACAAACCCAGGATCTGGTCTAAAAGATGGTGTAGCAATGTCAGCACTACAGGACAACAGGATTAGCACGTGATTTCGTTTGACACTCGCACAGTTCAAATACAAACGGTGTATATTACGAGGTCCAAATGGGCAGATATGCCAGGTTCTTTTCATTATATGCTTATTTACAAAGAACAGATATCTGTTGAGAGAACAGAACTCTGTCTGAAGTTTCGTTTTATTTGAACATATACATTCTGACATATCCTAGGGTGCTGTAGTGCTATTAACAGGAGAACGTACTATAGTTTTGCTAGAAGTGTTGCATTATTAGTGGTGAGGCTGTATTTCTAGGAGAACTACTCGAATATTACTGTTGATGCAGTATTGCTAGGTAAACTAATGAACCATTAGTTCTGATGCAAAATTAAAGGAGAACTAGTTGTGCTGATGAAATTTTGCTCGGAGAACTTGTTGTGTTGAGGCTGTATTGCTAGGAGAACTAACGGACAGTTAGTGTGGATGCTGTATTGCTAGGATAACTATTGGACTATTAGTGTTGATGCCGTATTGCTAGGAGAACTTGAACTGTTAGGGTTGATGCTGTATTGCTAGGAGAACGTTGGCTATTAGTGTTGATGCTGTATTGCTAGGAGAACGTGGGCTATTAGTGTTGATGCTGTATTGCTAGGAGAACTTGAACTGTTAGGGTTGATGCTGTATTGCTAGGAGAACTTGAACTGTTAGGGTTGATGCTGTATTGCTAGGAGAACTTGAACTGTTAGTGTTGATGCTGTATTGCTAGGAGAACTTGAACTGTTAGGGTTGATGCTGTATTGCTAGGAGAACTTGAACTGTTAGGGTTGATGCTGTATTGCTAGGAGAACTTGAACTGTTAGGGTTGATGCTGTATTGCTAGGAGAACTTGAACTGTTAGGGTATGATGCTGTATTGCTAGGAGAACTTGAACTGTTAGGGTTGATGCTGTATTGCTAGGAGAACTTGAACTGTTAGGGTTGATGCTGTATTGCTAGGAGAACTTGAACTGTTAGGGTTGATGCTGTATTGCTATGAGAACGTGGGCTATTAGTGTTGATGCTGTATTGCTAGGAGAACGTTTACTATTAGTGTTGATGCTGTATTGCTAGGAGAACTAATGGACTATTAGTGTTGATGCTGTATTGCTAGGAGAACTTGAACTGTTAGGGTTGATGCTGTATTGCTAGGAGAACGTGGGCTATTAGTGTTGATGCTGTATTGCTAGGAGAACTAATGGACTATTAGCGTTGATGCTGTATTGCTAGGAGAACTAATGGACTATTAGTGTTGATGCTGTATTGCTAGGAGAACTTGAACTGTTAGTGTTGATGCTGTATTGCTAGGAGAACTTGAACTGTTAGTGTTGATGCTGTATTGCTAGGAGAACTTGAACTGTTAGTGTTGATGCTGTATTGCTAGGAGAACTAATGGACTATTAGTGTTGATGCTGTATTCAGAAGAAAACTATCTGACTTTTAGTAAGGAGCCGTAGCAGAGATTGCTGCGTCCTTCTCGGGCTCATACGGTATAATGTTCGTCCACATAACGGTTACATATGCTTCCAGGCACCATGCGTAGCTAGTACTCATCTCTGCTGCTGTGGTCAGATAGCTTCCCCTGATAAGTCGAAACCAGGAAGTTCCGTGAGCAAGTTGCGCAGGATAAAAATCCCACGACAGTTGAAGATTCTAGTGCGTACCCTAGAGACATTGGAGACCATAACTTACAACAATCTGTCGACCGCTCTCCAACTTCACCCACCACCTGCACCCATCGTTTCACGTGACCATGATCGGGGGGGGGGGGGGGCTAAACGCGTACTCCATCTTGCCCAAGGGTGTCCCGTAGGTTAGCGAAGAGAAGGGGGCATCGCCTTTGATAGGGGATGCCCCTATCCCGCCAACCCAGTCTAATAATAGGTGATAGGAAATGTTGTGGAAAGTAAAGACTGTCGGTGTTATTTTAACCCACGGAGAATCGATTGGTCTAGCAATACTGCCACCATACGCCCAGTACTACTTGTGACATAAAAGATGTCCTTTACTACGAGGGCGTGTCAATAAGTAAGTCACACAGTTCTGTGGGATGGCAGGTAAATGTAGGTGGTGTTTTCTACAGGTGTCATTAGGTGACAGCAACATGTAACTTCATATTCCCGTTCGTCAGGTGGCGCTAGGTGTCTCATGCGCATGCGCAGCGCATAAACAAAATGGCGACTGTACTTACGGAGTGTACAACCAAAGCGCAAAATGCTGTCGTGCGCTTTTTGTGGGCAAAAGGACTGCCTGCAACGGACATTATTAACGAAATGCTTCCTGTTTATGCTGACAAATGTTTGTCCCGTGCATAGCTAGGTAGAAACATTTTTCTCAAGGACGCTCTAAAATTGTTGATATAATCCGATCTGGTCATTCTGTTGAGATTGCAACTGAAGCATCCATGCAGCGGGTGGAGGAGAGGATTAGAAGTGACAGGCGAGTAACTATAGACTCTGTAGCATCTGCAATAGGGTGCTCACATGGTTCAGCATAATGCATGATCGATTGAAATTTAAGAAAGTGTGCTCAAGGTAGGTACCCTGACAATTGAAGGAGGAACACAAAATGAACCTATTTGGGCTGTCGTTGCATCATCTCTGTCGATACGAAGATGAAGGGGAAGACATGCTAAATAGGATTGTTACTGGCGACGAATTATTGGTGCATCACTACCAGCCCGAATGAAAGCGTGCTTTAATGCGATGGAAACATCCATCTTCGCCTTGTGTTCTGAAATTCAAGGTTACTCCATCAGCAGAGAAGGTTATGCGGACAGTGTTCTGGAATTGTCAAGGGGTGCTTTTAACCAATTTCAAGAAGAAAGATGACTGTGAATTCTGAATCGTACTGTGAAGTTCTGTCGATGCTTCATGATGCAATTCGAAGAAAATGCTGACTGCTGACTAGAGGAGTGTTGCTTCTTCATGACAATGTCAGACCACATACGGTCGATTAACTCTGGAAAAAATTAACCATCTAAGGTGGGAAGTTCTGGAACATCCACCTTACAGCTCCGACTTAGCCCCTAGCGATTTCCACCTGTTTGGTCCATTGAAACCCCACCTTGGCGGGAGACATTTCGCGAATGACGCCGAAATTGAATGTGAAGTGAAAACGTGATTTAGAAAACAGAGCACGCAGTTCTATGCAGCCAGTTTGGGAGGACTGTTAAAACGATGGAATAAGTGCATCAGTGTTGGTGGAAATTATGTTGAGAAATAAAGGGAAAATGCATGTATAAAAATAAACTGGTTTCAGGTTGTTATCACATTTAGTTATGTTTTTACAGCCATTTATGACGGACTTATTGACTTCACCTCGTCCTTTACTGTTATGTATTCTTCACTTATTTCAAGCTGAACTCTCTAACATTCATTCATCAAGTGCCATGCCGATAACTTGGGCTATCATGTTTGGCCATCTCACTCCATCACCAGTTCTCTACATTACTTCCGGTCAAGATGGTGTTGTTTTGTGACCGTTCCCATTTTTGCGTAGGCGATGGATATTTTCATCTCTTGCGTGTAATTTGTGAGCCAGAATGTAAAACGAGGAGTTTCTTCTCAAGATCTTCGCCGATGCTACGGAGTTCATGCAATGAGCAAACAATCCTTGAGTGAATTTTCGCAGTGTATGTGTTTCTGTGGTGTTCGGTTTTTCAACATAGCGGAACAGCGTTTGTGCGCCTTGTGGAGGGCAGTCAACCTAACAAGGTGGTGGGGATGCCGTAAGCGGCAAAGCAGACAAGGTGGAGCAAGACGTTTTAGATTCAAATGTGACCGTATGGGCCTCAGGAATACTCGTATTCTATACTGGAACTGTGCCAGTGTAAAACAACGAGACCCTATTCTGGAAAACCTGGTATACAGGAACAACACTGTAGCGCTTCAGGAGACGAGACTGGGTGATCAGTTACTCCAAATTGCCGGCTTCAAATGTTTCTACAACTGGGAATGATGATTCTCATTTGCGACAGCATGCTGGCTTCAGAGCTAGAAATGTTCAGTTGAGACAGTGGCTGACATAAAAATACAGGCGATTAGAGTTCAATCCGGTCTACCATTCGTGTTGGTTAATGTGTATACCTGTATCGAGAGTGTGGATTCCCAGAAGTGGCAGTGCTTAAGTCACATATTAGGTCACGAGAGAAATGTCATTTTCTGTAGCTATTTCAACGCTAAAGGCAGATCATGGGGAAACATTTCCTCCAACACAGGGGGAGGAGCTCGAGACTGTACTTGAAACCACTGACCTTGTTAGTATCAACAGTGGCTTTATCAACAGGGCAACAAGTGATGAGGACAGTGTTATTGATCTGGCGATGGTGTCTCCTTCACTAACTACAGTGTGTAGATGGGGTGTCCTAGGGTACCACGGCAGCGAACCCACCCTTGCAGCATAATTAGTTAGTTAGTTAGTTAGTCGTAGTTCCAACCTCATAGCAACGGGTTGTCTCCATTATGCTCCGTTCCTGTGCCAGTGAATATCGCACAAAACGCTCCCCACTGCCCAATGTGAAAAGTGGAAAAGACAGGAGTCTCGACAAACAACAGCCCGCACAGATACACTGTGCATAATGCCGCCGCCAGAATGTCAAGACAATAGTCCCCAACGAAACACCCAGTTCATCTCTGATGGAATCAGCAGTCATTTTCCCATCTGGATGTTTCCTAGATGTTCACCCACACAGTCCACGAAAATACAGTTCATCGTCGTTGGCAGTGGCAGTCAACCAGAAGCCCAGCAGCCACGTATTTCTGCATAAGGCAAAAACCGGTCAGCTCTGGGACATAGCCATCTACCATAGCTCCGAACCTGCAGTCACGTTCTAAAAAACCTCGGGCAGATTCAAAAGCATATTGGTAGAGAAAGGCAGAACCAGGGAGCACAAGTCAATGATCAGGTCTTTCCAGTATGACAGTACAGGGCAAGATGTGGTGAGTAAAATAAGGAGCGACAAGCGCAGAAAGCTTCAGGGCAGAAAAAAAAAGCTGGGAGCAGCCACCTTAGTGGAATTTTGAGATGGAAAAGGCCTGGGTAGATAAGCGTAGTGCCGTAAGGAAATAGCAATACGCCAAGAAGAACAGAGTTGCCCATCCTAGTCCCTGCATGTACTTGGAAAGAGAGATGCACACAAAAGTAAGTATTTAAAAAACTGGTTAAGGTGGTTAAAAATCAAACAGTAAGCACACACAAGTCACTAAAATTGTTCTGGCGACTACATAAAAGCATGACGGTGTAGTCAAGAATAAGAGTATTCCTGACTTCCAAGGTCCTAATCTCATCTGGCAGAGGACTGACGAGAACAGGGGCAAAGCCTTCTTCGAACGTTATCTAGAGCAGAGCAACCAGACAGACATCAGAGGCCAAAATCTTGTCAAGGAGGTCACCTCAGATAGGTGCAAGGCCCAGAACATTTCGGATGAAGATACAGTAACAGTGAAGGAAATCAAGGCTGTGCTTCGACGATTTAAAAAAAAAGCGCTCCAGGGCTAGATGGCATAATATATGACGACATCAATAGGTGTACCGTCAACGAGCTAGAGAAACTAGCAGACATGTACAACAACAGTATAGGGAGTGCTAGCATCAAGGAGGGATGGTTACACAGCTTTCTGATTCCTTTGCCGAAGCCTGGCAAAGACCACACAAAAATTCAGGTATATCGAGTAATAACCATGCAGAATACAATAGGCAAGCTGTTGAAGAAGTTAATTGCCAGAAAAATATCAAGCCAGCTAGAGAGGCAAGGTGTTTTCCACCTAACTTGGGAGGGTACCTTCCATAATGAGAAACTTGGACCAATGCAGCAGTTTTTGCCCATAATGTCTATGAAGGTTTCCACTCAGGCATTGAAACATTTGCTGCAGGACGCGTGCAACAGAGTACCATTGGATATTTGAATGCTTCAGCTTCTTGAACTAACGATTAGTCCTTTCCTCCTTAGTTGGATCGCTGCAGCCCTCTTCCAGCGGAAAGTAGATTTTAGATGTGGCAGTTTAACTTCGGAACCAACTACAATATATCCTGGCCTACCACAGGGATC
Source organism: Cepaea nemoralis (assembly GCA_014155875.1). NCBI lineage: Eukaryota > Metazoa > Mollusca > Gastropoda > Stylommatophora > Helicidae > Cepaea > Cepaea nemoralis. The sequence continues at coordinate 60,058 of JACEFZ010011444.1, forward strand.
ACCATTATCTCCAGTGTTGTTCAACGCCTGAACTGTGAAAATCACTAGCGAGCAGATCACTGAACCGGTAGGACATTGCTATATTCCGACGATGTTTTAGTGTATCGTCAGGGTACGGATAGAGATCAGGTTGCTGTGGAACTGCGAACCGAACTCAATCGCATAAGTACTTGGTGTGCTGAAGCTGGGGCAATGGTCAACCCAACAAAGGCAACAGTGACATAGTTCTCTTTGAGTAATCATATTCTCAACAATCCAACACCAACTGTTAATCTGTGTTCAGAGACTGTGGAAAGAACGCAGGCAATGGGGATACGTTCCAATTCCAATTTTCAAAAATGTACAAAAATTCCAAATTCGGCCTCGTTCAACCTGCTTCCTCGGCGTCGGTTATTGTTGAGGTCCGTGGTTTTTGTGGGTTCATTCACCCTAATTCTTGTCTTGTGCGCTCTTACGAGTAAGTCCTACCTCGGACTGGTTATGTAGCGTTTGTGTCTGTGACGTCAGCAGAAGGATCGGTCGGCGGCTGTCCTTTGTGCATGTTTCCTCTTGTGATTTTCTTTGTTTGCGCAGGCTCCTGGTTTGACTGGTTGCAGTCCTTAAAAGGACTTTTTATGTGGTATTTTTGCCTTCTCATGTGTGAATTAACTGTAGAAGCTTTTCGATGTGGTATGCCTCCTTGCTCTTTCTTTCAGTCCGCTTCCCTCGTTTGAATTCTTGCTGTCTTTTGATTGCTTCCTCCGTGGTCAGCCAATGGGATGACTTCTCTGTCCTCTATATAGTATTGCCATGGGTGTTCGGCATCGACGCCTTTTAAATCTGGTAATGTGGCGGTATGGCGGGCATTGGTTTCCCGTTGAGTTTCTTGCACTTCTTTTCTTTTTCTTCCATGCGCTTTCTGTATTCCTCGCACTTGAGTTCGTATTTCCTCGTTATCTCAGGGAACAATATTCGTGGCCTCGGACGTCCTCTATGCCGTCGTCAGAGTGCTCATCTCGGTTTTCTTCGGATGTCTGGTGGGATACTGGCTTCCCTTTGAATGTTTCGGGCGTCGTGGTTGGACTGCTGGCTTTGGCTTGTGGTTCAGGCTCGGTCTCTTGGTTTTCATCCTGCGATTTCTCTGTAATTTCTTGTTCGGCTTCTGTTGTTTTGTTTCGGAGTATTTCCAATTCAGCTTTCTGTAGTTCTCGCTCTGATTTAATGGTTTGTAGGATCTCTTCGTTCTCCTTCTTAATCAGTGCCATATGTTCTACTTCTTACTTGATGTTTTGCTGAATCTCCTTCATTTCCGCCAGTAGTTTTTCGTTGTCGTTATTCGGGGTCGGGGTCAGCAGTGCCTTGACTTGTCTCTTCAACTCGTCTATCTGTGTTTGAAGTTGATCTCTTTCGGCTATACCCGTGGCTGTCTCGCCCCTTCGCATTGCTTCCTTGACTGATGTATTCGTGGTAGTTGCGATCTTTAAGGCGTCTGTGTCGTTGCAGGTACGGACAGCCCAAGTATCTTGCTCCATGCTTGCCCAGGCAGTTGGCGCACTTTCTTTTGTTGTTAGGAGCTCTGAAGTCCGTGTCCAGCTTGGCCAGCGGACACTCCTTGAAGGCGTGGTGATCGGCGCAGTAACGGCAGATTTCCGTCTTACTGCGGCATATTGCTCTGCTGTGGCTGGCCCTCTGGCATCTGGAACATTGGTTGACTCTAGGGATGAATCTCTCTGGCTGCTGAATTCTGTTGTTGATTGATACAGTTATCGGCATCTCGCTGCCCTCCGATATCACCACCGCCAAGATTGTAGGTATCTTGGAGTAGGTGAGGAGCCGCTCCGCCTTCATGAATCGGATGTTAGGATTCTCTTCTCGTAGCTGCTTCAGGATTTCTTCGTCTGTCAGCTCCACTTGTATCCGTTTGACAACCCATCCTTCTTCTCTGCTGCCTTGGTTCTTGACTGTGTTCGGCTGTCGATCTTCTCCCTCGTGGTAGCTTCAGTAATAGCTGTAGTATCTGGCTCTTTGATGCAGCTAGCAGGTAGGCTCTCCACGTTCTTTTTCACGTTGTCAGCTCCCACGCTGCACATCTTGGACTTACCTTTAACTTTTCCGTCTTTGCCACGTCCAGACATGTTGCTTAGTATTATTGGATTCTGTAAAACACGAGGGGGGATACGTTTTGATCGAAGCCTTGCTTATAATGAGCACGTAGACCAGGTGATAACAAAGGCCAAGCGGGGTTTGGCTGCGATGGGGGTGATGGCGGTGGCAAACTGTGAGCAGCGCCATCTATTTCTTCTTTACGAGGGTGTGGTCCTTTCTGTTTTGGAGTTTGCGATGGCATTCCTGACCCTCAGCCATACGTAGATAGAAAGGGTACAGAACGAACCTATGCGCATTATTCTTGGATGTACAAGAGATACAACATGCCGGGCGATGCGCTACCTTCTTCATTTTCCAACCATGAGGGACTGAATACAAATTTGCCAAGCACGTGCCTTTCTCAGAGTCAACGCAAACACACAACATCCACTGCATAGTGAGATTAAAAAGGTAAAGGGCAGCAGGTTAAAAAGAGGAAAGTCGTGGATGGGTCAAGCCGAAGACATTTTTCAGCAGGTGTGTTCCCTTGAGGACATAGAACCTGGCGAGTAGTGGGTACAAGTGCCAGTAGAGTACATCCTTTTCAGTGTGCATCCAACTAGACAGGAAATGCAGACAAGGAAATCCAGCTGCTGTGGAGGCGGAAGTACAGGCTCTGATCTTCGAGAATTCTTTAGAGGATGAAGCTGTCATTTAGACAGATGGGTAGGTCGTCCAAGGAGTGAGAAGTTCATGGGCCTTTACGGCTCAGGCCAGAGTTAAAATTATGAAGGAAGAGTCTGGCTCTTTTGCTTTGACCATAAGCAGCCCGACTATGGAAGTCATGGCAGTAAGTAAAGCAATAACATGGTTCGAGACATAGACATGTAATCGGGCATGTGTCCTTAACTACTCAATGAGTATGCTCAGGAGGATCAAGATGGGGTGGGTCAGAAGAGAGCGGTTGCTGTCTCTGGAGCGGTCTCGGCTGGAAAAGATTAGTTTCATCTTCGTGCCAGGGCATGCGGGCGTACAAGGAAATGAACAGGCTACAGGCTTGCAGGTAGGGCTACTGTGGAAGGCGGACGAGCCATGGACCAGGCAGGCATTCTGAATGCTCTACGAGAAGTAAATCGTTTACGAAAACCAAGCGTCGACTGGGAATCTACAACCATGGCCACGCTGCGAGAACAGCAAGTTGAAAGAGGTGTGGCTAAACAAGAACTCTATGTAGGAAGCCAAAGAAGAGTAAGAAACCAACGCAGAACTAATATCGTGAGCCGCTACACGCTGCGGGATTTGTTGAGGAGGGGATCCGAGCACTTATGGACTGAATGGTTCGATGTGCAATGAGGATGATCTGTCAACTAACTACATTACGTTTCCATGTCCATCTTATGGATTGCTATCGCTGTTCACTGACGTGTTTGGGTCTATGTGACCTTGCACGGAAAAGGTTAATCCGTCCGTATTTGTTATTAAAGCAAAATCATTACCGTGCCACTTACCGCACGTGCCACTGAATGACACATGCCGTGACTTGATAACGTTTAGGAAATATATTTTATGCTTGCAGGCAAGGATCAGAATTCAACTGATCCGTTTTAAGTTTAACATCTACTCTCATTTCATCCTTTTTTCTTAGTCCATTTCGTGTGGTGTTGATGATCATGACTGCCCACAGCCCTCTTTCTCGTGTACTGTCAGCTATTTCTAATACTAATGTTCTTTGATCCATGATGTCAAACTGTCCTGTATATTTTCTCTTGGGCCTCTCAAGAGGCTTCTTTCTTCCTTTTCAACTTTCCCATTGTGACGACTTACTCCAGCTTTTCCCATCTCACGACACGCCCACAGAATGTGGACTGTCTTCTTTGCATGCGACTAACTATTTCTCTCTGTGAGTTACTTCTTTCAAAATCTCTAAATGATTCGCTTCCATATATCGGATTGTGTATGCTTAATTTGGCCCTACACCCTTAACCAAACGGTGTAAACGTGTATAGCACATGTGTGATGGATGTTTTGTTGGCGGGGAAGAAAACGGTGTCGTTCGCATATGCAAGCAACGTCCGCTCTCCTCCCACTGGTATGATTGTGCCTGTGATGTTGGTGTCTTGTCTGATTGCTTCTAGTAGTGGTTCTAAGGCCAGGACATATAGAAGTGGTGGCGGAGGACATCCTTGTCTCACCGACCTTCTGAGCCAGAAGCCCGCAGCGAGCGTGTGATTAACCAACACCTTACTCTCAGGATTCCGGTACAATCAGGCGTCTAACAACTGGATGCGATTACCATCCATCCATCTATCATGTGTCACGCCGATAAGCGTGGGCGGTCATATTTTGCCATCTCACTCGATCATCTTTGTCGTGCTTAAGCTCCGTGTTCATGTCTCGACCATGCCACGTGGTCAAGCCATCCAGGTATTTACTTCTCGGTCTTCCCCTTGGTCCATAATTCGTACACTTACATTCATACGGGCACATCACGGGTCAACAACAGCCACATGCCAGACGACATCTCGGGGTAAATAATATAATTCCAACAAAGCAACTTGTTAACAGAACACGGCTCGTAAACACCGGTCGTCAAATGCAGGTTTAAGAAGCCAAACCTGAACTGAAGAAGGAAATCTACTCCAATGGACCTTAAATGTTGAAATGGTGTTTATTTTTCGCAGTGCTCAGGCTTGTAACAACGACAATAATAAATAATGACCAGGCGGGTAGTATTATAATTAGAATTAATATTAGTAACATGTCTAAAGCCATCTGCACTCGAGTTCTAAATAATGTCCTTGCCCGTCCATCAGGCGTCCTTCTCTCTATCTTCGCAATGTCCTTTCTGCCAATTTTCAGACATCAAGATTCGGCGTTTGTCTGCCTGTTTCTGTGTGGTTTCGATGCACGTTGTGTCCATAGATTGTTTCGTCCATTCCAATTACTAATTCAGCCACTAATGCGATATAAAACCTTTGCTTAGCCAACCGATATTTCCCAAATTAACGTGAGCTGCCGCTCCGAAGAATTGCCCACGTCCGTCTGCCTTTGTTGTTGTTGCCGTTCTTTAATGACGTTTCTGCGTTGACACGTCATGTGTTTGGATTTCTTAGCATTTTGGTTTTGGGATTCTCTTATATTTCTGATTTATCTTATTGCGTCACACCTGCTACTTGGCACACATTTCCCCAGATCTCCTCGTTTGATCAGAACTCCCCAAGTGTAGGTAGAAAGAATTGTTTGCCCCTCAAGCTGGTAGAATATTTTTTCTGGCAATTACTTACTCCACGAGCTTGCCTATCGTAATCTGCATACTCTATATTCCCGAATTTGTGTTAGGTAGCGTGTACCAACTATTATTTGATTACGCCTCATTTAAAGCTATTGTTGTAATTACTTGTTGGTTCTACCAACCCCTTCCCGGAACACTTACCAAGGTCTCCATGTGGTCTGGACCAGGTGCACTGTGTTTTGGTCGACGTAGTGCCACTTTGATCTTGTCTTCTTTCTCCGTTTCCTGGGCCCGGCACTATTTTAGACAGCCGTTCTGGCAGCGCTGTATTTGCTCTTGTCTGTCTGGTCGCAATGTCCTGGTTCAAGTCAAACAACAAATTAGGATGTACAATGTCAGTATTGACAATTATGTTCACGGTAATAAACGTGAAGATATTCTCTGACAGCGTATAAATTTCATCAAAAATGGGCAACTGACATTATTGTTAACACCTGTGGAAAGTTTTCATTTTTATTTGGATAGCCAGATCAACAATCAAAAGCCGAAGAAACAAAACTGTTGTATAGGGAAGTGCCGTGTGTGTGTATGAAAAACAAGAGACATTCCAGAGTGCATTTAGGCATCTCTCGCTTGGCAGCAACAATGGGTTCAGGAAAAAAAAAGTAAACTGCAAAACTATTTTTATGTTGCTGTTTTTATGGTGTTATTGTGGTTAAAACAACATCAAACAAATATTTTTGTCTACACTTTACAACAGTTTTCACGTCTAAACAAATGTCAATCATGCTTGCAAACTTCTTGTTTTGTTCAAAATGTGGACCACAATTCTATGTTTGCATGACACACAGATGCACTCTTGAAAAGGACCACGTCATTTGCAACTGAAAGACAGACACGAAGCCATGTTGTTAGGGTGTTAATTGGAGTACACGGGCGGCCGTACAGATTGACATGGCTTCTTCTTCGCTCGACTAATTTATGTCTCCGATAAGTGTGCGACTTTTGTTCAATCCCACACGTTTGCTCACGTAAATGGATATACCACACGACTGTATTTTCTCTAGTAGGGTTTGGACCACAAAATCATTAACTGTAATCTATACATTAAAATACTGCATTATCACAAATACCATAGCAGTCCTATTCAAATACTCATCTCATTCTTAGACATAAGTATACATGAAATAGCGAGTGAAAATAACATAGTGACCATACGAATTTAATACCAGTATAATCTACGATCACCCATACTAAGCACTAAGTCCATAATTTCTCTAATGAGCTTGGGTGACATGGTGATTAGTTCATTAACTTTCCGACACGGGTATCCGGATTTAGCATCCCCAGTTACGTTGTTTTTTTAAAAATTCAATACCCGTGTGTCTCTGGTGTTGAACCAATCTCATGAACTAAGTATAAGGGATTTCGTTGCGTAAATGTACACTGAAAACCTAATCATCATCATCATTTGCCATACCAGTAAGTGTGGGCGGTCACATTTCGCCATATCAGAAGATCACCAAAGTATCAGAGTCGTGGATCAACACTTTGTTCATGTCTCCACCATGCCACATGGCCATGCCATTCGGATATTTCATTGTCTGCCTTCCCCTTGTTAATTTCCCCTCAATCTTGCCAGTTGTCACCAAGTTTTCTAGTTTATTTCTTCTCATATTGTGCCCCCCCCCCCCCCAACCCCCGAAAAAAAAATCTTGACTATGTGTTTAATTTCACTAATCGATTTACGGTACCCAATGCTTCCTTAACTACTGAGCGTAATCTTGCTAAGAGATCAACATACAGCTGAAAGATGCTGGTGTTGACAGCTAAGTCCTGTAAAGGATATGCTAAAAAAAAAAAAAAAATGCTTCCTTGGCCAGTCTCCCTAGGGAAGAGGTATACGACTTTCTCCGTAATCTCGTATATCCACGCGAGATTCTGTGCGAGATTCGGCAGCGTATGGCGTCGCGTTGGTTACGCATGGGGTATGTGAGCCGGTCGCTCAGAAAGCAATGGCAAACTACTGAGCGTAATCTTGCCAAGAATATTCACCAGAAGCTGAAAAATGCTGGTATTGACTGCAACGTCGTGTTAAAAAAAAATGTTCCTTGAAGGACTTTTTCATTGGCTTGTTTCCCTTCCATAGTATTGTGTGAAATTCCCTCAGAAACCACATTTCTATTGTCATTAGATCTTTCACATCTGGTATGCTTATTGTCCGTGTTTGTACAATGAAAGTAAGCTTGAATATAGTGACATTAATCAGATGATTTTTATTAGACAGAAAACAAGTAGTATCACACAATAAATCTTTATCTCAAATGATTACCATTGATATTGGAGTACCTCTGGGGTCTATACTTGGCCCTCTGTTATTTGCCATTTATATAAATGATCTTCCCTTATATCTGTCGTCGTCCTGTGATCTATTTGCAGATGACAGCACAGTATATACAAACGCTATTGATTGTAATGTGCTGGAATTATCCTTGCAACAGGAAATAAATAGTGTAGTTAACTGGAGTCATGCAAACAGCATGCAAATTAACATTTCTAATACAAGATCTATGTTAATAGTAACCAGGCAAAGACTTCACACTCTAAACTTGCAGATAACTCTTCAGCTGCACATTGGTAGCACGCCGATAGAAAGTGTAACCGAGCACAAGGCACCGGGTCTTATCATAGATCAAAATCTATCCTTTAACTCCCATGTTCATGCTCTCGTTAAACCAATAACCAAAAAAAGTATACCAACTTGCCAACATTAAAAATTTCCTTGACGAAAACACAAGAAAGATATTCTATACTTCCCACATACAAACACATATTGATTATTGCTCCACAATCTGGGACGGATGCTCCAAATCTTTAACAAAACGCGTTTATTCACTCCAAAAAAGGGCAGTGCGTTTAATCAATGGTGATAAGCTTACAGACAATTCTAACCTACATGAATGTCTTCAGTTACTGCCACTCCACAAACGCCTACTTTTTAATAAGGCTAAACTGATTCACAAAATCCTATTTCAAAATGTCCCAAGCTACCTTTGGCCATTGTTAAAATGTAACGCAAGATATAGCGAACGGCTAAATATACTTCATGTCCCTAAAGCTAGGATATACTTATATAAACAAGCTTAGCATACTCTGCCACTCAGTTGTGAAACAATCTTCCACAAGAAATCAAAGACACCACCAATCATTATTAATACAGTCGCAACCTATTTGAACACTACCTCAATACAGACTACATGCCCCCCTAAAAATAATAATGGTAAATTATCTCAAATGACAACTAGTTAATAAACATTCCAATATGTATGGCACACCTTCCATAGGTATTTATCATGCACACATGTCAGGGTCTTAAACCTGGCTCGTTAACCTAACACATGTGAGACAGTACAAATACAACGTGATTTGACTTGAGACTCAACGACACGAAGTTTCGATGGATTTATTCACAGATCACGATCTAGAGATGATCATCACAATACATATCGTTATCACAATACACTTACAGGCAACCCACAGCTTACAATCAGTCTCACAAGATGTACAAGCGCTCGACTTTCGGGCCACAGAAACACACAAGCCTTTCTCCCATCATACGTCCAGTCGAGTCCACGTCCCAGAGCTGTCTGCCTATTTCCCGCAACGCGCCTGTCCACCTGAAGTGGCTTCACGAGGCCTGCGTGCGTCCTGCTTTGTCCTTGCCTGACCGCTGGCTGTCTGTCAGCCGGCAACCTCGCAGGCAGGTAACTAATACTCGCCTGGCGGGCGTAACGATGTTACGGCATCCCTGCTAGGAACTATTCGCCTGGCGGGCGTAACGATGTCCCTGCATCTCTGCTGGCACTACATTGGACTCTGACATGCTCCCCCGGGACATCTTCATGAAAGATGTCATCTTTCATGTACACTCTATATACAATACTGGGTTAATATTTTAACCTTGTCAGAGTCAACCTTTCTGTTATATACATTGATGTAGAAATACATAAACACACACATCTTGGCATAGAAACACATAAGAAATGGACATTGTATCTAAACACATGTGGTGTTCAACCTTTAACACTCGTCAAGCTTCCTCTCGATGGCTGATTACCTTTTGCATTATTGACCCAGTCAGATCGGTAATAACAGCTTCCCAAGCAATTACCTCGCAGCCTTTCAAAAAAAAGTAATAATATGCTTTTTGAGACAAAAAACATCTGGCAAGACCGGAATACGGCTTTATATAAGTCGCATTCAACGCTCAAACTCTGCCCTCATTTGGCCAGGAGTTCTTGTGTTGGTCTGCAATGTCGGTAACACTCTACCATGCCCAGTAGATGGCTTGTTGCCGTGTTAACAATCTGGCAACAACATGGCTATTTATACACAATACATCATCGTATGCATTTCAATTAACGCCCTTGGTGTAATAATGTAATAACAATGAAATGAAAGGGACATAACTTCAACATTTAACAAATATAATATTTTACAATAATTCTACTATTTCTCAGCGTCATAGCTTGATGTTTTTCCATACTAGCGAACAAAAATCGGTAGTATGAATAACTTACTCAAGATATGATTCTAAGATTACATTTAAAGAAAAATATTAATACACAATTCGTGTATTCGAAATTATTAAATCGTAAATAGTTTAGAAGTGTTATAACTTTTTAAGCTTTTGTTTGTCGTCTGCTAATTTTTACACTAAATTTCTAAATCATCCGGAAGTACACACGAAACAGCTGATGTTGAAAATCTGTAGAACACACTTGCTCCGGTCTGATGTAGTAAAACGGAATGTGCAATATTCTGATCGTTCATGTGTTGGTTGTTTCAAATGGAAAAACTTCTGGATTTCGATTGACTGAAGTGGTGTAGATGTCAATGTTCAGGTCACACTTTCGCACACGGAGTTAAAATATCCCTGGATAAATTCCAAATGCAGCTACCACGGATAACTTTACAGTTCGCTTGCGGTAAGTTCAGAGCGAATGTGGCACTGTTCTTGTTTCGTAATATGTACAATTAATAAAGTTCTCTTTCTACCACACACTACACAGTTATTCACAACAATCACTACATTAATAGTAAAATAAGAAAAACTATGTATACTGGGAATAAACCCCTATCACATCATATAGACATACACAGCTTTTGTGAAACAAAACTTCACTGATGCATGGCTGTGTTGGTCTGAGTGTATTTTACACACTGCACTCAGACATTGGCGCTTACTGGGTCGGTCGGACAACGGGACAAAAGATCGGCAATTGTGTTGGTTCTGCCCGCGATGTGTCGAACTTCAAAGCTGTAATCCTGAAGCTTAAGAGACCAGCGAGCTATCATTTGGTTGGAAGGTACACCTGAATTGATAAATCTTAATGGACTACTGTCAGATTCCACGATAAAATGACGTCCTAGGAGGAATCTGGACAATTTAGTTATACCCACCACTAGAGCTAGGGCTTCCAACTGAAGTGTCGACCAAGCCCGTTCTCTCGGTTTTAATTTTCGGGAGACGAAGTACACAGGATGTAGGATGTTATTGTGCTCTTGCAACAAGACTGCTCCAATCGCCACGGAGCTTGCATCTGTGCGTAATCTGAAAGGTAAATGGAGATTGGGCAATTTCAGGATGGGATTGTGTAAGCTATTATCAGAAAAATAAGATAATACTTTTCGGAATGCAAATTTTAGGCATTCATTGCTTACAATTTTTTCGGGTTGATCTTTTGTTAGTAGGTTAGTAAAAACCTCGGTCAGTTCAGCAAAATCTGGTATAAACTGCCTGTAATAATTTATAAGTCCCAACAAACTTCTGACTTGCTTTTTCGTAGTCGGAAGTGAGAGTTTTAGTATCTTGGACACAATGTTATCGTCTGTCTTGACATAGCCATTAGATATTTTGTACCCCAAGAAGGATATTTCCTGATAGGCTATGTCTACTTTTGCAGGCTTCACCGTCAGTCCGTGCTGTCTAATGCGTTCAAAAGTCTGTTCTAATGTCTTTATGTGGTCTGTCATCGTCTTTGTGTGAACACAAATGTCGTCAATATAGCAAATAATATTAGGAATGTCTACTAGTATCTGCATTTTATAGGTGTATTTGACGTGAGTGTGATGTGATGTTGTACTACTTCTGTTTGTCCTGGGTTGTTGGAGAAAATGTTGTTGTACTGTTGTATGAGCTGTTGCAACTGTCTGTTTCTGCTTGAGTTAACTTTGGGTTGATCTTAATTTCCTTCAAGCAGTTTGTCGTGTCTAATGCAGGTGTTGGAATTTCGTCACTAGCCTCGTCATCTTCATGGTCTATTATCACTGTACATGCTGTTGTGTCGTCTTGTTCGTTGTCTCTGTTGTAATATGGTCTTAGCATATTGACGTGGAATATTTTGTGTTTGTCTTTTATTTGGATCTCATAGTCTACAGGTGAAATCTGTCTCGTCACTTTAAATGGTCCTTGCCAAGAATCAGTCAATAAGTGTCTGTCACTAGGTAGAAGAAGAAGAACGTCCTGTCCAGGTGTCAACGTTATTGTCCTGTTACCTTTGTCAGCATACTGTCTATATGTAGCACCAGATAATTTTAGTGCATCCTTTGCAATTATACAAGATTTGATGATTCTTTCACGCAATGATGTAACGTATACGTATGATGATATGGGTTTCAGTAAAGGAGTGGATTCAGTTAACATTTGGTGATAAATGCTCAATGGGCCACGTGGTTTGGCACCATAGATAAGTTCAAAAGGAGAGAAACCTGTACTAGCATGTGGTACCTCGCGATAAGCAAAAAGAATAGCAGGTAAATATACGTCCCAGTTATTGGGGTGCTCTTGCGTGACTTTAGCAAGCATATGCTTTAAATCGCCGTTAAATTTTTCTATAATTCCACTTGAGTGAGGATGGTACGGGGAATTGAAACATTGCTTCACTCCTAGCATTTTAGTGAAAGCTTGAGTAGATGCGGCGATAAACTGAGTACCCCTATCTGATTGGATAGTGTCTGGAAATCCTATCCGTGAAAATATATGGAAGAAAACTTCCATTATATCATTGGCAGTTATGTTCTTTAGCGGAATCGCTTCCGGCCAGCGGCTACATTGATCAATAACAGTTAATATATATTTATTCCCTCTGGTTGTTATCTGATTAAGAGGGCCCACTATGTCGACAGATATTTTCTCAAAAGGTCGACTGGCTAAGTCAGTAACTTGTAACTTTGCCTGTGGGTTTTTTCCTTTCTTTACAAGTTTTTGGCAGATGTCACAACTCCTGCAATATTGCTTAATGTCATTGCAGAATTTGGGCCAATAAAACTGTAATAACAATCTTGATCTGGTCTTAGCGTATGCCATATGCCCTGCAAGTGGTATATCATGGGCAAGATGTAAGGCTTGCTTACGATACTCAATTGGCAAAACAGTTTGCTCTGTTGTGGTGTCACCTCTGGTATAATACCTGGTGAGGATACAATTTTTCAAAGCAAAATGCCATCTTGCATTTTTGGTTAACTTTGGCTTTTGGCCGATCAGATTAAAATATTTTGACAATGAAGGGTCAGCCTTTTGGGCTGTTACAAAAGTCTCCTTCATGGTTTTAGGAGGTGGTAATACTGGGCTAAGCATTTCTATAGCCTCAGTTTGATTAATTTCATCTTGCATTCTAGCAGTAGATCTAGTTACTGCGTTCACACATTCAATGATATCAGATGGTGATGAAACAGTGTTATCAATGATGTCATGAGATTCTAGTGCTACATTAGCTACCATACATTCATTAGGTGGTACAACAGTATCAATGATGACATTTGATGGTGATGTTTTGATCTCATTAATGCAAAGAGATGTTATGTCATGAGGCATATCATTCACCTCTGGTAAATTTCCAATTATAATATCACACACCGGGTTTGTTAATGCTGCGCATTTTACTTTCCCAGTGAGGAAAGGTGTTTGAATATATGCCCATGCTCGTGGGTATTTTTCAATATTGCCAGAGAATGTTCTGCATGTTACGTGCCTGCCTGTATAGTCTGTAGGCATTATGAACGTTCTCTTCAGTCCAATCAATGAACTTCCCGTGTCCCGAAGGACTGTAGCAGGCTTGCCATTCACGTATCCTTGATGGATGTTTATTCTGCCTTTTGAATCTACTACCAAATTAGCTTCTTCATTGGCAATAGGGATGGAGTGGCCGCATGTTAAAATACCATCTTCATAAAAGGTATTACAAACAGTACATTTATTGGTGTTAAACATATCAAAAGCCTGTGCTGAGTTCACAGGGTGTTTCTCTGTTTCTTCTTCATCTGATGATGAACTATCAAATAAGGCGGCATTGGCTTTCTTTGTCATTTGCCTACCTTTACAATCATGGCGATAATGTCCATACGCCTTACAGAGGAAACATTTACGCAAGTTTCTAAAGGATTTACGCTCCTTATCTTGTCTGTTTACAATGTTCTGTAAATATGTAAGATATGCGGGGTTCTTGTCGCACATCTCACCTTGATGATGTGAAATTCTACAATATTTACAGTGGTTGTACTTCTCAGATGTAGGCTTATGAGGTTTTTGCCTACTATAGGGTTTGTCATAGTTAGCCGATGCTACAAAATTGGTTTCAGTAGCTTCACTGGCAAAACAATGCTTGTTGGCTGTGTAATACGCCGAACCACGTCTCTCAATCTCATCCACACTTGTGCATTCATTCTCTTGCAAAAACTTTGAAAATGCTGATGGAATAGATGAAATGATTTTATCTCTGATGATAAGGTCTTCTAACTTTTGATAGTTCTTATCAATTTTAGCTGCTGAAGTCCATTTGGAAAATATATCTCGGACTAAGCAGAGGTAGTCAGAGAACGTTTGAGTCGGTTTGGGGCTCAACTTGCTGAATTGTTCTCTGTAACCTGCCTCATCTAACATAAAATGTGCCATAATCTTTGATTTTAGATAATGGTAATCTTTTCTGAGGTCTTTGGGGATAGTCTCAATGACTTTAAGAGGCTCCCCTGATAAACTCCTCATATAAATAATATTCCATTCAGACAATGGGACCTGGTAATGGTCCATTAAAGTCTCAAAATTTTGGGTAAAGGCTGCGATGCAGTCACCCGAGGTATAATTACGTACGATACCTTGGTATTTCTTGTACTGGTTTTCTTTCTCCAGTCTCTCAGATTTCTTAGACTCTTTGTTAATGGCAGTCTCAGTATCAAGTTGTTTGATTTTTAGTTGCAATTCCAGCTCTTCCCGTTTACTCTGAGCTGCTATTTCTGCCTTCTTTAATTCTGTCTCTAACTCCGCTTGTTTTGTCTTTGCAGACAGTTCCAGTTCTGTCTGTTTTGCTGCGGTTGCTGCCTCTGCTTGCTTTAAGGCTGTTTCTGCCTCTAATTGCTTGGCAGCTCTTTCAGTCTCTGCCTGCTTTAATGCTCTTTCAGCTGCTCTTTCTTCACGCTCGTGGTATTCAGAGTATTTCTTCTCACTCCACTTCGTTAACTCATCACCTGTTAACTTTAACTTCAACCCCATATCGATGAAATCATTTAATGACGACATGATGGAAAATGCAAATGAAATATCAGACACACAATTTGTTACAAGTTGTTAGTAACGTGAACAATTTACAATTGTGTTCTATTTACAATATGTGCCTCAATTTTGCATCCGAAAGTATAAAGAAAGAAAAATATACTCAAGTGTCCTGGATGCGGTGAAGAACGGTTGAAATTTGGACTAGGAACTGTAGGGTCGCTACTTCGAAACGCAAATGACCTCTACGGCAAGGGTTTCAGATGGCACAGAAAACATGCTTTGTTTTTGGAGAAAATAAGTTAACGTCTGTTTGATGTGGTGTGCCTGCTTGTCACTAAGTTTTGATTAGGTTTGTATGGCGTTGAGTGTAATTGTAGGTCGTAATGTTGTCAGTCAACAATTTTTTTTTTCCCACAAGTAACTTTCTTTCCAAAACTTTCTGCTTTCCACAATTCACTTTACAAAGACAATTTAACTATATCTGAACACGCTACAACATTGATGACACATCACTTACATCAAGATGACATTCAGTAAGGACATAGACATCAAGTTTACAAGATGTCACAATGGCGACAACTTCACAATGTCGACAAGGTCAAACGGTGACAAGTTTCACAATCACAAATGTTTTACACGTTTACAAGATCAAACAATATGTATGCACTGTACGTTCACATTTAGTCTCCATGTTTAAACAATGTAATAATATATATATCAAAATGAGCCTTCACAATCACATTTAAATGTACTATAACGTTGAACAAAAATTTCTAAGTTCACAAATCTAGGTTTTAAATGTTAATTACTTAAACCACGTTCATTTTAAAGCCGGACGAGCCCCCACGTCCACACATGTCAGGGTCTTAAACCTGGCTCGTTAACCTAACACATGTGAGACAGTACAAATACAACGTGATTTGACTTGAGACTCAACGACACGAAGTTTCGATGGATTTATTCACAGATCACGATCTAGAGATGATCATCACAATACATATAGTTATCACAATACACTTACAGGCAACCCACAGCTTACAATCAGTCTCACAAGATGTACAAGCGCTCGACTTTCGGGCCACAGAAACACACAAGCCTTTCTCCCATCATACGTCCAGTCGAGTCCACGTCCCAGAGCTGTCTGCCTATTTCCCGCAACGCGCCTGTCCACCTGAAGTGGCTTCACGAGGCCTGCGTGCGTCCTGCTTTGTCCTTGCCTGACCGCTGGCTGTCTGTCAGCCGGCAACCTCGCAGGCAGGTAACTAATACTCGCCTGGCGGGCGTAACGATGTTACGGCATCCCTGCTAGGAACTATTCGCCTGGCGGGCGTAACGATGTCCCTGCATCTCTGCTGGCACTACATTGGACTCTGACACCCATGATAAACATTGCCTCAGTGAGTCATGTATTATTGATTATTTTTCATGCGTATTAATGCTTATTGTTCTTTTGTTGTCTAAGATTAGCTTCATAAGTGATGTTGAATGAAATAAGGTATGAGAGGAATGAGAGAAGACGGCAGAATGGCAAACGGGCCTGCGTGCCCAATTCTTAACCCTTTGAAAATAAAGATTGTTCGTTCGTTCATTCCTTCGTTGTTTCCCATACACATAACTATGTAGGTTATAATTATCACTTTAACATTATCTTAATCACTGCAGTTACCTAACAGCGCTGGATTTTATGTTTTGTTATAGCACACGATAACCATTGATTGTGACGCATCAAATCTGTTGTTCTATTCTATATAATTCTTGATCTCTTTGTCTTCCTTCCCCTTCTTTCCCGTCACAAATGCCAGCTTTCACTACGTTTTAAAGGTTATCTATTCTCACTTCATACCTGAAATTATTTAAATCAAATTTCTGTAATCAATTTGCGGATTTCATCTGTGTAACATGCCTGCGTTCATTAACATTGGACGTGAGGGACCTAAGCGAAAGTGGTACTATATAAATAATAGACGGCCCTGAGAAATAATAGACGGAGGTAAATTTAGACTGGGTGGTAGGTCCCCGGAAAGGGCATTCCGCGAGGAGGGCTGCAAAGAAGGATTAAAAGACAGTGGAAAACATTGATGGGGACAGTTGAGTTGTGGAGAACCGACAATGGAGGTCGGCGGTCTGGAAAATTGAATGATACTGGAGTTAGCGAGAGAACTCCGCCCTGTGTTTTTCAGTGATAGTGAGTTGAAGCGTAGCCTCAGAGAGGGTCGGCTAGTTTGTTGAGGCCTAGACCCAGAGTGGGTTGAATCGAGTGAGTTCGGGCAGGGAAGAGTGGCTGGTTAACTGTGGTGATGGATGAGATTAAGTAGGCCTGAAGAAGGCAATGTTATTCGAGTGTTAGGTTGTGATGAGGATATATTCGGGAAGTACTGTTACTGGATTTATATATGTTGCTTGTTTCCGTGTTCATTCATCATTAAAGAGATACTATGTGCGCAAACTCAATCTTGTTCAGTGACTAATAGATCTGTACTACAGTAATGACTTGGGTTGTGGGATATGAGGCTAACCCAGCTTTACACTCTGCAGTGACATAGAACGAGCACTAGGATCTAGACAACGACCAATCGCATTCTGCTGCAAAAGAGATTGTGACAATCTGCTTCCAACAAAGCTGTCTCCTTTGTTTTTATCTTTGCCAATTCTATTATTTATACAATTTCCCTCCAGATATTTTTAACCGTCCTGTTTATTCATCACCACTCTTTATAATGCAGTTTATTGTGTGTTGTTCAAATAATTTATATTTGTAGATGTTATTTCTAAGCTGCTGTTGTTTCAGGTCGGGATGCTGTTGACATGGTGGATAGACCCCGGTCAATGTCTTTGGCAGTCTGGCTTGCACTCTAAAAGTCATCGAACAACCCATCGATGTATTATCTGGATGACTTTACTTCATATAAGATGCGAGTTAGCAGTCAATGACGCTCATAGACACTCAGGTCGCAGTCAAATCTGAGTGCTAACACTGCCATGCTCGAACCCAGACTTTCAACATCTTACACTCAGCTAGGGACTCAAAGTTTCTCCTTAAATGACTCCACAAGCCATGGTGCCACCTGGCTACCCCCGCTGAGTAGAATGACTTCTTTGAAATGCATAACCATTTTATCAAATTGACTTCGCTTAACGCGTAGGGCTCATGTCAGAGCTGAACGAAAGTATCTAAAACGTGGCTCATTATGAAAAGCATGGGGCACGTCACAGCGCAACGCCGAAGCGTCAAAAGGGTTAAAAAAAATGTGCATTCGGTGCGAGAATTTTCAGACAGAAACCTGGGAGATGCAGAGATCAAAGTTGGCCATGGCGAATAACTTTGCAGCCAGATTAATGTGTTGTATCATAGTTATATTCTAGATTTTTAAAAGTATGGTATGATCGAGTATTTTCGCGATGCATTGCCTTTGCGTGTTTTTATGAAATAAGATGAAGAGAAGAACCCGTGTTACTGCAAACAGCTGTTCTGTAGGACATGTCATTATCACGAGTTGTGTTAAGTGTGAATAGATAATATTTTAAGTAGTGCTAAACATCAGTATCATAATACGGTTCCATGTGTTCTCAAAATGTCACCTCCACTCGCCAGAAGTGTTGAGGAGGACGAAATGTGAAAATAAAATGGTCGCGTTATCTGTTCAAACTACATGTACACTGCTTTACAACCCAGTCAAACGCGCTCACGTAGAGGGCGTGAATAGTCTTCAACATTCCCAGACGGTCTGGTCAGAAAGGCGCGAAACGTCCGCTTACCAAACTTAATGGTCGACGCGGTGGCATCCACTTATCAATTTGACAAATATTGCCGATCTGTGTTTACTAAATAGACTGTCAAGTGTAAGTTTGGCTGGGCCCCAATAACCGGCAATGTCCGTATTTAAGCATTGACTTAGAATCCTTCATTACATCGTTGTCTGGAGAATCAGGTACAACGATTTTATGTGTATACACCATACGTAGTTATATATCATATAGAATTAACAGACTTGATTCGTGTGCTGTCTAGACTTCTCTATGGATTTTATTTCCTACTGACTATTAGGCAAAGTAAAGACAGACTCCATATCAGTGAACTTTCATCATTTTGTCTGTCCGATGTATGTCACTAAGATGATAGTTACTTTTTCTCATTTTGTTATATGTAATTGTGCTACTATGATTCTGTTATTCTTACATATAAGAAGTAATATCATGTTGTGTTTTGGGTGTTTCCATGAATATTTTATGATATTGCTATTTGCACTGTAGATAAGATCTTTAATATAATTATAACAAACCAGAGGACTGTTCTGTTTTGCTATTATTATGAGTAGCGCTCTGTATACATATTTCCTACTGTTGTGGTGTATTTGAGTTGTAGTATGTAAACCATTAATTTCAGCAGCATGTCCTTTGCAGAACCTCGCTCCCATAACAACCTTATGGAAAACCCCTCGATTATAAGCAAGATAGTCCCGCGTAAGATACACCCATCTGGAGATCAACCGCCATATCCTGCACCCATCTTCGCTTTGGACCTTTCTCTTTCTCTCTTCCCAGGCATATCCATCCATCATGTGCCGTGCCGGTAAGCGTGGGCGGTCATGTTCTGCCATCTCACTCGATCACCAGCGTCGGGGATAAGCTCCGTGTTCCTGTCTCGACCATGCCACGTGGCCAAGCCATCCAGGTATTTACTTCTCGGTCTTCCCCTTGGTCTCTTCCCTTCGATCTTGCCATATACCCCTCCATTATTGTTCTCTCCAAACTTTCGTGACGTTTCAAGTGACAAAAATATTTAAATTTTCTTTGTTTTATCATCTTTAATAGCCAACCTTCTTCAATAGTCGGCTCTTGAAGTATGAATGTATTTGTTGTTTTCTTTACCCAAGGTATTCTTAGAAATTGTCTATAACATTTATATTCAAAGGCATGTATGCGCTGTACAGCTTGTTCAGTAAATGTCCAGGTCTCACAGGCGTATGTTGCAATGGGAAAGATGCATGCTCTTAAAAATCTAATTTGTGTAGTTCTATTTGTCCCACTCCACAATTTATTAAGTTGATTTAGTCTTTGAAGATCAATAGATATTTGTCTTTTAATCTTTTTTTCTTTGTGTCACCATTGTTGGTAATCTATGACCCAAGATATTCAAAATTTTCCACAACCTCTAATTTTTCCCCATTAACACATATTTCTTTCTCCATAGTAGTTTTATCTGTATGCATTATCTTTGTTTTTGCTATGTTAAGATAAAAGTTGGGATTTTCATTATTTAATTGTGTTGAGGTTATTGGGTTTTCTAATAGCATATCGAATCTCTGGTATGTCATAACCACCGATATTTAGAGCATCATAATAATAATCCCTGTTTATACCATCTCTGACATTTCTCATTATGTTTTCGGCGTACAGATTAAACAAACAGGGGGACAGCACACATCCCTGACGGACTCCTTGCTTGATGTCAAACCAATCTGATGTCTCGCCATCTATTCTAACCGCTGCTTGTTGGTCTAGATAGAGCATTTTTTTTGGGGGGGGGGGGGGGGAGTTGCATTACATGTGAAGGAAAGCCCATATTTCTCATGATTCCCCAAAGTTTCTGATGTTGTTCACAGTCAAATGCCTTTGAATAATCCTCAAAACATTAAATTCTCTACACTTCTTTATTATTAAACGCATGTTGAGTATGTGATCTCTTGTTCCCCTTCCTTGTCTAAATCCAGATTGAAGGATGTTAATCTATTCTTCCATTTTCTTACGAAGTCTTCCCATTATGATTTTTAGTAGAATTGTACTTACATGACAGATCAGGGCAACAGTTCTATAATTGTTGCATAATTTCAGATTCCCCTTTTTTGGTATTGGAATGAAGATAATTCATTTTCAGTGATTTGACCATATAGAATACTTCCATATCATTTTACACAATGCGTGATAGGTTTGTATGCTTTCTTCTCCTTCCGCTTTAATTAGTTCAGCTGGTATCTCATCACATCCAGGTTATTTACCATTCTTCAGTTTCTTTATTGCTTACGCAATTTCATCTAATGAAGGTTCAGGTTATGTGATATTGCTCTATTCTGGTACAGCAATCTTGTATATATTGGTTTTTGTCCTTTGTTGTGTTATTTCTTATTTTCCGAGTTAAAAATGTATACTTCATCCTGCTGTTATCGGATTCACCTCCTATCTGTTTAAGTTCCCTTCGTTATTTTACAAATTCTAAGGTGTCTGATGTAATCCATGCCTTATGCTGCTTTTCTTGGTCAGAATTAAATCTTTGGCTGCAGTTATTAAGACATCTCTAGCTTGTACAGCTAATTCATCAGGTGACAACTCCTGCTGTAAAGACACCACGACCCCAAAACGATTCTTCACTTCAACATTGTATGCATCTGGCATTTTTGTGAGATCAAAAGGAAGTGGCCTTGGTCCTCGGGTACGCTTTTTGAGATTTACTTTCAAATCTGCTTCTAATAACTGATGATCTGTATCACATTCTGCACTTCGTAAGGATTTTGCCGATGTTATCCTTGATCTCCATCTTATTTGTATGAAAATATAATCTATCTGCTTCTTGGTAGTACTGTCAGGGGACGTCCACGTGCAAGAGTCTTCTTGGGTGTTGCGTAAAATGCGTGTTGGCTACCATTAACTCATTTCCTGTACAAAATTCAATTAATTTGTCGCCTGTATCATTTATATTTCCCAATCCAAATTTTCATAAAACGTGTCTCTCATGTTCAGCTCTTCCTGTACTGGAAGGCCCCGCTATACGTCGCTTCGATTTACGTCGTTTCGCTATAACGTCGTTGTCACTATGTGATATAACTTCACTTTACGTCGCAATGTTCCGCCATAACGTCGTCACCTGTGTATACACCTGTATAGTTTTTCGCTATAAGTCGTTTCACTTAAAGTTGCGTCTCCCGTGTGTTGCCGGGGCCCATAAGGGAAGCAAAGAATAGCAACACTGCAGCCTACCACGCATGTCGTAAGAGGCGACTAAGGAGGCTTGATGGTTCCGTCGCCCTGCTACTGAGTGAGTGCGTGGCGCGACACTGTGAGCTGTGAGTTTCGTGTGAAATGCTTTTGAATCTGCCCGAGGTTTTTTGGAACGTGACTGCATGTTCGGAGCGATGGCAGATGGCTATGTCCCAGAGTTGACCAGTTTTTGCCTTATGCAGAAATGCGTGGCTGCTGGGCTTCTGGTTGACTGCCACTGCCATCGACGATGAACTGTATTTCGTGGACTGTGTGGGTGAACATCTAGGAAACATCCAGATGGGAAAATGACTGCCGATTCCATCAGAAATGAACTGGGTGTTTTGTGGGGGACTATTGTGTTGACATTCTGGCGGCGACATTATGCACAGTGTATCTGTTCGGGCTGTTGTTTGTCAAGACTCCTGTCTTTTCCACTTTTCACATTGGGCAGTGGGGAGCGTTTTATGTGATATTCACTGGCACAGGAACGGAGCATAATGGGGACGACCCGTTGCTGTGAAGTTGGAACTGCGACTAACTAACTAACTTAAAGTTGCGTTTTCCAAGAACGTAATCCCGACGTTAACCGGGGTCTTCCAGTACTCACTTTTGCAATTAAATCTCCAATAATTATTGTCATGTCATTATGACCAATTTTATGTAATGTATGGGACGCAGAGGTGTTTCCAGGGCACCAGGGCTGGGTCTTATACTGACCAAGACCTATTGACGCGTCCTCGCCGAGCGTCCTGGGCAACAGGTCCCTTCGGTGGCCCTAGCTAAAGTCAGTAGGATCGTTGATTCCTCCGAAGTCGAAGAGTGTCTGCCTGCACAGCGAGGAACTACCAGTCTGCACACCAATAAGCCAGACATGGGACAACGGATACTCACGGAAACATCAGGTCCTGTATGACATCACATTGATGTTGGACAACAGGATGTCTTCATCCGACATACAGGACTTCACGCTGGAGATCACGGCCAGCGAACACAAGCAAGCAAGCAAGCATGTAATGTATCTTGCAGTGTTCTGTAAAAATCTTCAATTTCGTCTTCCCCTGCTTTTGAAGTGGGTGCATATATCTGTATGAGAGTTGTGGTTTTGTCTCGCCTTTAAATCTGGCATTAAGGATTCCATCACTAACTGGGCTATACCCAATCCTGTCATACAAGTAACCTCTCTCTCTCTCTTTCTCTCTCTCCCTCTCTCTCTCTCTCTCTCTCTCTCTCTCTCTCTCTCTCTCTCTCTCTCTCTCTATATATATATATATATATATATATATATATATATATATATATATATATATATATATATATATATATATATATATATATATATATATGATATTTTGTATTGGTATCCATATCTGCCTTAATCTTCTGAATCAACTCTGTTGATGGAACGATGGCAATACATCTTGTATCGGCTTGGTGAAAAGAAAACCACTGTGAGCGAAACAATATGTATGCTCTCAAATATGTCTGGATGAAAGACATCGGCTATTGGACTCGCATTCATCATGACAGGTTTGTAGAGACCTGCTATTTATTATACACTTTCACACAAAGCCTCGAACAGGCAACATCGGTGTCTGTAAGTCACTCCACTCGAAGACCTGAAAGCATCGCCCAGTGCAGTTTATTAATATTCAAGTAGCACATGTTTATATATCGTAACGTGCTCACTCTGTACACAGTCCACAATGGTTCAAAAACTGTCAACACCGGTCTAGTATTCTATTTACACGGGACCTCTACAGTCCTTGAGTTATCACACCGCTCATGGACCTCACTTGGACCTCACTTGGACCCCAATCATTCTTTAAACTATATCGCTCTCCAATCTCTCTCTGTCTTAAACAAGCACGTCTTTCTCTGTCCGCAGTCTAATAGATACTGTCCGGTCCTCTGCCTTCCGTCCGGTTCACACTCACCCGTCCTTCCCTTTCACTTGTCTCCTGTCCGAGTCGTGTTCAGTCCCCCTCTTCCGTCTTTGTCCTGAGTTGTCCTCTGTCATTCTCGCTCGTCTGTCCTTGACCGCAAAGGTGGATGTCTGTGGTACAGTGCTATACTCTTTTAACTCTTATTTGTCTGTGCTAGCGTCAATATCTATTTACTGACTAACATCAGTATATATGTTACATTATTACATTATTATTACCAATTATACATTACACACCTATTATTACATTATTGCTCTTTGATAAGGATCGTTATGAAGGAAGGCGTGGAATGTAATGCTAGAAACTGCACATTCTTGTTGCTCTACTTCTGCCTCTCAGACAGAGTGCCAAGTTACAGAATCCTTTTAAGTAAACACTAGAAGCGAACCAGCAGGGAAAGACTCCCATTGGAGGAGAGAACCCGCCCAGCTGACCTCAAGCGAAACCTCATGCTGAGGCCTGTAATTCTGTCATACAAGTAACATTTAAGTTACGCATTTGTATGTTGATCTAGTATTATATTAATGATTACATCTTTGAATATGACTATAATTTCACATCACTAGCTAGTATATGTGAATGTCTGGTGTCTCGATACCACCAATTCACTATCATCATACTACCAACCATCCTATTATCAAGGCATTCTGTTTCATTTATTGATGACATTATCAAAACATTATGATCTAGAAAGCAAATGAACACAGTGTTTAATTGATAGTTCTATCTTAACATTTTTCAAGTATATGTAATTGTTTGCGTTTACGTGATAACTTGGTGGGGCAGTCGTTATACTAACCAGGGATGGGAGATAGTCGGGGAGGGAACATACCCTGTCTAGTTGATCTCCAAAAGACGTAATATCTAGGCATCTAAACCTTTTCCTTTCCACGCCTTGGGGATACCAGGACCAGCCATCTTTACTTTTCTACGAGCCAGTTCCAGTTGTGTGCACTTGTGTATCCCGGAAAGTTGCCTTTATTCGGCCTAAAGGAAACACTTGTCCCAAGAGTGTTTGCTTGGATTAGGAGCGCCAGAGATTTGATGCTGCGAGTATGAGCGGTAACTTAATTTATGACAAAATTGGGATTGCTCGCCTGGTTTAGAATCCAGGCCAAACTCAATTATTGAAACATGCGCCAAGACAACCCGCAGTTAAAATTGCGGAGCAGGCTGCAAATAGGATCCAAAGTGAAGATGTAAATCCTAAAGATGTATTTATAGACGAGAATCCCCGGCAGGAGCTCGATAGATCCATTAAGCAGGCTGGTGTTAATGACGTAGAGGCCATTATCAAAAGTTATACAAAGAAGAAGAGTCCTCCTTATAATAGTAAAGAAACGAGCCTGGAGAATCCGTCACTCAGCATATTTACTACGAAATAGCAGTATCACGATAAAAAGTTTTAATAAGGACTCAAACGCAATTTTTCATCGCTCATTGTTACACGTTTCGTGCATGGATCATGACATGGCCCAGGAAAGCCTGCTATACCCCAGCCATCACATACCTAGGCCTGCTACACCCCAGCCATCACATACCTAGGCCTGCTACACCCCAGCCATCACATACCTAGGCCTGCTACACCCCATCCATCACATACCTAAGCCTGCTACACCCCAGCCATCACATACCTAGGCCTGCTACACTCCATCCATCACATACCTAGGCCTGCTACACCCCAGCATGAACATACCTAAGCCTGCTACACCCCAGACTGCACATACCTAAGCCTGCTACACCCCAGACTGCACACACCTAAGGCTACTACACCCCAGCTTTCAAATACCTAAGCCTGCTACACCCGAGACTGCACATACCTAAGCCTGCTACACCCCAGACTGCACATATCTAAGGCTGCTACACCCCAGCCTGCACATACCTAAGCCTGCTACACACCAGCCTGCACATACCTAAGCCTGCTACACCCTAGCTTGCACATACCTAAGCCTGCTACACCCCAGCTTGCACATACCTAAGCCTGCTACACCCCAGCCATCACATACCTAAGCCTGCTACACCCCAGCCATCACATACCTAAGCCTGCTACACCCCAGCCATCACATACCTCAGCCTGCTACACCCCAGCTTTCACATACCTAAGCCTGCTACACCCCAGCCATCACATACCTAAGCCTGCTACACCACAGCCTGCACATACCTAAGCCTGCTACACCCCAGCTTTCACATACCTAAGCCTGCTACACCCCAGCCATCACATACCTAAGCCTGCTACACCCCAGCCATCACATACCTAAGCCTGCTACACCCCAGCTTGCACATACCTAAGCCTGCTACACCCCAGCCTGCACATACCTAAGCCTGCTACACCCCAGCTTTCACATACCTAAGCCTGCTACACCCCAGCCATCACATACCTAAGCCTGCTACACCCCAGCCATCACATACCTAAGCCTGCTACACCCCAGCCATCACATACCTAAGCCTGCTACACCCCAGCCATCACATACCTAAGCCTGCTACACCCCAGCTTTCACATACCTAAGCCTGCTACACCCCAGCCATCACATACCTAAGCCTGCTACACCCCAGCTTGCACATACCTAAGCCTGCTACACCCCAGCCATCACATACCTATGCCTGCTACACCCCAGCCATCACATACATATACATAAGCCTGCTACACACCAGCCATCACATACCTAAGCCTGCTACACCCCAGCCATCACATACCTAAGCCTGCTACACCCTAGCCATCACATACCTAAGCCTGCTACACCCCAGCTTGCACATACCTAAGACTGCTACACCCCAGCTTTCACATACCTAAGCCTGCTACACCCCAGCAATCACATACCTAAGCCTGCTACACCCCAGCTTTCACATACCTAAGCCTGCTACACCCCAGCCATCACATACCTAAGCCTGCTACACCCCAGCTTGCACATACCTAAGCCTGCTACACCCCAGCTTTCACATACCTAAGCCTGCTACACACCAGCCATCACATACCTAAGCCTGCTACACCCCAGCCTGCACATACCTAAGCCTGCTACACCCCAGCTTTCACATACCTAAGCCTGCTACACCCCAGCCATCACATACCTAAGCCTGCTACACCCCAGCCATCACATACCTAAGCCTGCTACACCCCAGCTGGCACATACCTAAGCCTGCTACACCCCAGCCTATACATACCTAAGCCTGCTACACCCCAGCTTTCACATACCTAAGCCTGCTACACCCCAGCTTTCACATACCTAAACCTGCTACACCCCAGCTTGCACATACCTAAGCCTGCTACACCCCAGCTTTCACATACCTAAGCCTGCTACACCCCAGCCATCACATACCTAAGCCTGCTACACCCCAGCTTGCACATACCTAAACCTGCTACACCCCAGCTTTCACATACCTAAGCCTGCTACACCCCAGCTTTCACATACCTAAGCCTGCTACACACCAGCCATCACATACCTAAGCCTGCTACACCCCAGCCATCACATACCTAAGCCTGCTACACCCCAGCTTGCACATACCTAAGCCTGCTACACCCCAGCTTTCACATACCTAAGGCTGCTACACCCCAGCCATCACATACCTAAGCCTGCTACACCCCAGCCATCACATACCTAAGCCTGCTACACCCCAGCCTGCACATACCTAAGCCTGCTACACCCAAGCTTTCACATACCTAAGCCTGCTACACCCCATCTTTCACATACCTAAGGCTCCTACACCCCAGCCATCACATACCTAAGCCTGCTACACCCCAGCCATCACATACTGAAGCCTGCTACACCCCAGCCATCACATACCTAAGCCTGCTACACCCCAGCCATCACATACCCAAGCCTGCTACACGCCAGCTTTCAAATACCTAAGCCTGCTACACCCCAGCCATCACATACCTAAGCCTGCTACACCTCAGCTTTCACATACCTAAGCCTGCTACACCCCAGCCATCACATACCTAAGCCTGCTACACCCCAGCTTTCAAATACCTAAGCCTGCTACACCCCAGCCATCACATACCTAAGCCTGCTACACCTCAGCTTTCACATACCTAAGCCTGCTACACCCCAGCATTCACATACCTAAGCCTGCTACACCCCAGCCTGCACATACCTAAGCCTGCTACACCCCAGCCATCACATACCTAAGCCTGCTACACCCCAGCCATCACATACCTAAGCCTGCTACACCCCAGCCATCACATACCTAAGCCTGCTACACCCCAGCCATCACATACCTAAGCCTGCTACACCTCAGCTTTCACATACCTAAGCCTGCTACACCCCAGCCATCACATACCTAAGCCTGCTACACACCCAGCTTTCAAATACCTAAGCCTGCTACACCCCAGCCATCACATACCTAAGCCTGCTACCACCTCAGCTTTCACATACCTAAGCCTGCTACACCCCAGCATTCACATACCTAAGCCTGCTACTCCCCAGCCTGCACATACCTAAGCCTGCTACACCCCAGCCATCACATACCTAAGCCTGCTACACCCCAGCCAGCACATACCTAAGCCTGCTACACCCCAGCCATCACATACCTAAGCCTGCTACACCTCAGCTTTCACATACCTAAGCCTGCTACACCCCAGCCATCACATACCTAAGCCTGCTACACCCCAGCTTTCAAATACATAAGCCTGCTACACCCCAGCCATCACATACCTAAGCCTGCTACACCTCAGCTTTCACATACCTAAGCCTGCTACACCCCAGCATTCACATACCTAAGCCTGCTACTCCCCAGCCTGCACATACCTAAGCCTGCTACACCCAGCCATCACATACCTAAGCCTGCTACACCCCAGCCAGCACATATCTAAGCCTGCTACACCCCAACTTGCACATACCTAAGCCTGCTACACCCCAGCTTTCACATACCTAAGCCTGCTACACCCCAGCCATCACATACCTAAGCCTGCTACACCCCAGCCATCACATACCTACGCCTGCTACATCCCAGCCTGTACATACCTAAGCCTGCTACACCCCAGCCATCACATACCTAAGCCTGCTACACCCCAGCCATCACATACCTAAGCCTGCTACACTCCAGCCTTCACATACCTAGGCCTGCTACACCCCAGCCTGCACATACCTAGGCCTGCTACACCCCAGCTTGCACATACCTAAGCCTGCTACACCCCAGCTTGCATATACCTAAGCCTGCTACACCCCAGCTTGCACATACCTAAGCCTGCTACACCCCAGCTTGCACATACCTAAGCCTGCTACATTCCAGCTTGCACATACCTAAGCCTGCTACACCCCAGCATTCACATACCTAAGGCTGCTACACCCCAGCCTGCACATACCTAAGCCTGCTACACCCCAGCCTGCACATACCTAAGCCTGCTACACCCCAGCCATCACATACCTAAGCCTGCTACACCCCAGCCAGCACATACCTAAGCCTGCTACACCCCAGCTTGCACATACCTAAGCCTGCTACACCCCAGCTTTCACATACCTAAGCCTGCTACACCCCAGCCATCACATACCTACGCCTGCTACATCCCAGCCTGTACATACCTAAGCCTGCTACACCCCAGCCATCACATACCTAAGCCTGCTACACCCCAGCCATCACATACCTAAGCCTGCTACACCCCAGCCTGCACATACCTAGGCCTGCTACACCCCAGCCTGCAGATACCTAGGCCTGCTACACCCCAGCTTGCACATACCTAAGCCTGCTACACCCCAGCTTGCATATACCTAAGCCTGCTACACCCCAGCTTGCACATACCTAAGCCTGCTACATCCCAGCTTGCACATACCTAAGCCTGCTACACCCCAGCTTGCACATACCTAAGCCTGCTACACCCCAGCTTTCACATACCTAAGCCTTCGACACCCCAGCCATCAAATACCTAAGCCTGCTACACCCCAGCCATCACATACCTAAGCCTGCTACACCCCAGCTTGCACATACCTAAGCCTGCTGCACCCCAGCTTTCACATACCTAAGCCTGCTACACCCCAGCCTGCACATACCTAGGCCTGCTACACCCCAGCCTGCACATACCTAAGCCTGCTACACCCCAGCTTTCACATACCTAAGCCTGCTACACCCCAGCTTTCACATACCTAAGCCTGCTACACCCCAGCTTGCACATACCTAAGCCTGCTACACCCCGGCCATCACATACCTAAGCCTGCTACACCCCAGCCTGCACATACGCAAGCCTGCTAAACCCCAGACTGCACATACCTAATCCTGCTACACCCCAGCCTGCACATACCTAAGCAAGGAAGTAACAACATACATTAGTGCTGTGACATATCGAGATGAGCTTCGTTTCGATCTACATAATTTACTTCACAGACTTTAGTAGGTGTGCAGCATCAGACACAGTGGAACATTATTACAGACATATTTTTGAAACACGTTATACATTTAATCGACACATGGTATCAAGAACAACTGGCAGATCCATAGTAGTTATTGAAACATCAAACTGTTTTGAGGTGCAACGGGAAGTAAGTGAAGGTTGTATTATTTCCTAAAGCAATTTACACACACAATATAATGAGAAGAATACAACAGCACATCGATTCAAACCTATGACCGTTTTGATCCACTCCATCCAGCCTAAAATAGGTGTCAGGAAATATCTTCGGGAGTAACTGCGGACAACTTGATACTACTTCATCACCACTCAAGTGCTAGTTGAAAACTATGGGGTTACCACCATATGCCGGATACGCCACTAGGCGTTTACGAAAGGGTTCTTTGCTCTACTTACATAGCATGGCAAGGCACGCCGATCATTCATTACATCTGCATTCGTCTCCGGTCGTCTTGACTTGACTTGCCACTGGATTCAGATGGACTCAGGCGAGAAAGTGTGGTCGACGAATGGCACAACTCTTCTTCACTGTAATCTAATTCATCGAGCAAGTTATTTTTCACCTACCTTCCCAAAATATTAATCCCCACTTTATGGAATAAATGGTCATCACCATTCGTGATGGACAGACACCACAACTTACATAATATACATGCGTATTGGCTTATGGGGTAATGAGAAGCACTGTTTCATAATTCCCCGTCTTACAGAATCGAGGGTTCGACATCCGCTGTCGATTTAAAAGCCGAAGGTTTTGCGTTGTATTTTATGACATGAGATGTCGGCCTTACAGAAAGCAATGGCAAACCACTGAAATAAAATTGCTGAGTAAAATCACAAACTGCCAGTAAGTTGCAAGGCTGTTTGCAACGTCCTGTAATGGACATGCAAATAACATTTTAATTTTCATAACTTCTAGAATTCTGATTCTCAAATTCTGGTATGTAGAGGAATCGATCATCCCCTCAAAAATAATTAGGGAATTAGAACGGATAGTTCTGTCTGCTGAAGGGGATTAGAACGGATAGTTCTGTCTGCTGAAGGGGATTAGAACGGATAGTTCTGTCTGCTGAAGGGGATTAGAACGGATAGTTCTGTCTGCTGAAGGGGATTAGAACGGATAGTTCTGTTGCTGAAGGGGATTAGAACGGATAGTTCTGTCTGCTGAAGGGGATTAGAACGGATAGTTCTGTCTGCTGAAGGGGATTAGAACGGATAGTTCTGTCTGCTGAAGGGGATTAGAACGGATAGTTCTGTCTGCTGAAGGGGATTAGAACGGATAGTTCTGTCTGCTGAAGGGGATTAGAACGGATAGTTCTGTCTGCTGAAGGGGATTAGAACGGATAGTTCTGTCTGCTGAAGGGGATTAGAACGGATAGTTCTGTCTGCTGAAGGGGATTAGAACGGATAGTTCTGTCTGCTGAAGGGGATTAGAACGGATAGTTCTGTCTGCTGAAGGGGATTAGAACGGATAGTTCTGTCTGCTGAAGGGGATTAGAACGGATAGTTCTGTCTGCTGAAGGGATTAGAACGGATAGTTCTGTCTGCTGAAGGGGATTAGAACGGATAGTTCTGTCTGCTGAAGGGGATTAGAACGGATAGTTCTGTCTGCTGAAGGGGATTAGAACGGATAGTTCTGTCTGCTGAAGGGGATTGGAACGGATAGTTCTGTCTGCTGAAGGGGATAAGAACGGATAGTTCTGTCTGCTGAAGGGGATTAGAACGGATAGTTCTGTCTGCTGAAGGGGATTAGAACGGATAGTTCTGTCTGCTGAAGGGGATTAGAACGGATAGTTCTGTCTGCTGAAGGGGATTAGAACGGATAGTTCTGTCTGCTGAAGGGGATTAGAACGGATAGTTCTGTCTGCTGAAGGGGATTAGAACGGATAGTTCTGTCTGCTGAAGGGGATTAGAACGGATAGTTCTGTCTGCTGAAGGGGATTAGAACGGATAGTTCTGTCTGCTGAAGGGGATTAGAACGGATAGTTCTGTCTGCTGAAGGGGATTAGAACGGATAGTTCTGTCTGCTGAAGGGGATTAGAACGGATAGTTCTGTCTGCTGAAGGGATTAGAACGGATAGTTCTGTCTGCTGAAGGGGATTGGAACGGATAGTTCTGTCTGCTGAAGGGGATTGGAACGGGTAGTTCTGTCTGCTGAAGGGGATTAGAACGGGTAGTTCTGTCTGCTGAAGGGGATTAGAACGGATAGTTCTGTCTGCTGAAGGGGATTAGAACGGATAGTTCTGTCTGCTGAAGGGGATTAGAACGGATAGTTCTGTCTGCTGAAGACAGTGAAGATCAACATCTGTCTACTTCATATATGTATATATATATATATATATATATATATATATATATATATATATATATATATATATATATATATATATTAGCGAGCGAGAGAGAGACAGAGAGAGAAAGAGGGAGAGAAAGAGGGAGAGAGAGAGAGAGAAAGAGGGAGAGAGAGAGAGAGAGAGAGAGAGAGAGAGGGAGAGAGAGAGTGAGGGAGAGCTTCTTGCCATTCAGATAACAAAACCAATCAACAGTGAGAGAATGAAAAATGCACATTCATTGAATACCACGGATTAATAATTAATAACAATGGGGTGGGTTGAAAGGCGGATGGAAGGATATTGATTCTAGCAATGTGGTCCGCAAACAGCCTTCATAATCTATGGCTCAGCAGCAATAAACAAATATACATAATGTGAGACCTTGCATCTTTTTCTATTAAAATACACAGATGTAAATGAAAAGCTATTTCTGAATCATTCAAGAAGAAAATCGTTATCTTAAAACTTAAATGTTTCAGAAAAGTCTTAAATTAACATGGATCAAAGAGTAGCAAAATATTGACACATGAAGCAAGATCCGAACAGCGACCAAAACTGG
Organism: Cepaea nemoralis; assembly: GCA_014155875.1. Classification (NCBI taxonomy): domain Eukaryota; kingdom Metazoa; phylum Mollusca; class Gastropoda; order Stylommatophora; family Helicidae; genus Cepaea; species Cepaea nemoralis. The sequence continues at coordinate 93,051 of JACEFZ010011444.1, forward strand.
CTCATAAACAGCGTCGTGTCTATAAAATTGACACGCTTTTTTGACTAAATTAATGTACCAGTGTTTGAACAAGAAGGTAAGTGGGAACCATAGTTACTGGATGAAGAATCAGGAGTCCAGGGCACTAAAGACCAGGTATATATACACGAGGAGGCTTGAAATAAAAACAATAATTTGTTGCTTTTTGGTGAATATATTCTGATAAAGTACAGAACAAATGTACGCGAATGCAAGGCCTCAAGCGCCGATAAAGTGCTTGGATTCCTGTAGAAAAAAAAAATTCTTTTGGTCGCACGTGAAACCACTGATGCCTCACCGTCTGTGCCTCTTCATCGCACCGTAAAGTCTTTCTCCCAATGATTCTTTAAGTTGATAAATCAAGTGTAAATTATTTGGAGCTTGGTCTGGCGAGTACGGGGAATGTGATACACGCTGAAAGTGGAGGTTTTCGATGGTTTCAACGTAGAAGTGCCTGGGGGTTCTTAACAAAAGCTAATGGTCGACGTTTGGTCTGGCATATGATACCACAACATCTAGCTTAAGAATCGAGGTGGAGGCGGTCAGTGCAGCTTTCCGATGGATGGAGAATACGATACACATACATATCGTGATTGTAACTGACTCAGAAAGCACGCTGAGGAAGGTGAGGGCAGGTAAGCTTCGGGCAGAGTGGCTTGCTTCGCTTCAGAGGCCACGGGTGGCAAGCATCGCCTGTATTTTTTCTCCGGGGCATGTTGGTGTGCTGGGGAATGAACAGGCAGACAGACTGGCTGGCTCTGCAAAACTTGGTGGAGTATTGATGCATGACAAGGCAGACGTGGTTGCGACCTTGTGGGAGCACGTGTACACCTCGGAGGAGCAAATGGATCACTTTGGTCTGGCAAGAATGAGACCGCGAGGAGTGACGAGGGGATCTGGCCGACGCTCGACGCTCAGAGGAAAGGCGAGACGGACATATAATCAGATTGCTACTGGTACTATTGGTGTTGGAACTCTTCGCTGGCTGCCGAGGATGGGGACGGAGCGCTTATGGGAATGCCCCGAATGCTGTGATGTCAGTTCCTAAATCAATCAATCAATGAATCAATCAACCATTACAAAGGCAGTGTGGGGTCGAGCATTGTCATGGTGAAAAAGGACACCTTTGCTCAGAAGGTCACGTCGCTCAGATTAGATTGCGGGTCGAAGATGATTCCTGAATAGATCTATCGCTGGTGATAGTTTTCTCTCCTGGCAGGCAGTGCTCTAAGATAATGCTTCATTCATCCCGAAAGGGACGCAGCGGTGTTTCCAAGGCACCAGGGACACATTCTATACTGGCCAAGACCTACTAACACGTCCTAGTCGTGCGTCCTGGAAAACAGGTCCCTTCGAGGTCCTGGCTAACGTAGTAGGATCGCTGATTCTTCCGAAGTCGGAATGTATCTGCCTGCACGGCGAGGGACAACCAGTCTGCACACCAATAAGCCAGACATGGGACATCGGATACTCACGCAAACCTCAGTCCGGTATGACATCATATCGATTTTGGACAACAGGATGTCTTCATCCGACATACCGGACTTCACGCTGGAGTTCACAGCCAGCGAACACAAGCAAGCAAGCATCCCGAAAGAGTCAGCATAGCCTTCCCTGCAGATGGTTGCTTGCGAAATTTCTTTGGTTTCGGGGAGGAGGGGTGGCGCTATTTCTTGCTCGATCTCTTCGTTTCCGGCTCGTGGTAGTGAACCCAGATTTCATCTCCAGTAACACTTCTTGATAGGAAATCTTCACCTTCTGCTTGAAAGCACTGCACAAATGCTTGACGCGTCAATGCGTCGTTGTTTCAATTCTGGAGTAAGCTACCGTGGCACGGACCTTGCAGACACTATGGGGTACTGTAGCACATCATGTATGCAAGGCATGTATCATCACACTGGACCTGCATTCGCCGATTCATTTCTATAAGTTTCACCCCTTCACTGATAAAAATCGGATAACAGAACGCTGCTCCTCTTTGGTGCATGTCTAATGTGGGGCGGCCATTTTTAAACTGTCCTTATCACGTTACTGTGTTCGTCTGCACCGTGATGTCACGTGGTTAACACTCCTGACATTGTTAGCGATAATATTGACAGGTTACAAAACAATGCCATGGTTACTGTTTCTTCTTCTTTTCTTCGCTTGAAATATGTCTATATAGGCAATGTTGTCTCTTGTATGAATTTAACTGTCTTTTTCAGTTCACACAGTGATCCATAGAGTTTATCTTCCACTGTCGTCTCTCTAGGCCAGAAGGTTTGCCTTGATATGTTATATTTTGGGCAGTCTTGGAGTATATGCTCTGCTTTCTGCGAGGCCAATCCACATGTGCACCAATCTTGAATTTTGTATACATGTGGTTGCGTAATCTATTGTGTCCTGTTCTGAGGCACAGAATAATGACTTGTTCTGGTCTGTCCATAACGTGGTAGTCATCTTGAGAAGGTTTTGGTGGCTTTCTGACTGATTTGATCATTCTTTTCTTTTGGTGGTATGTAACGGGCACATCAGGCTGTTCTTCTTTGGCTCCTTCCTTAGTCAATTGATCAGCTCTGTCGTTTCCGGGTACTTCACAGTGGGATGGTATCCACTGTATGGTGACCTTATGCTGACTGCTAAGTTCAGAAAGTAGTGTCCTTAGTACTGGCAATTTCCCAGACAGGAGCGCCTCGAGTACTGATTTTGCATCTGTTAGTAGCACCACAGGTTGTGTACCATTGCTGGTATTTAGTAATTTCTCTGTTGCTATCTTGATTGTCTCAATTTCAGCATCATAGTTATGGCAGTACTTTCCTGTTGGTACTCTGGCTGTGTCCCTAGTATTATTTGGGTATTCTATGTACACTCCCGCTCCTCCATTTTGAACAGCATTTTGTGCCGACCCATCTAGTGTAGGCTCGGATCCAGAGGTCCTGTGGGTATTCTTCATCAAGGAAGCTGAGAGTGTCTGTTCTGCGCTGCACATTGTTCTGTTCTTCCTTGCCAAATATTCCTCTCACTTTTGTCTGGATTTGTAATGGTAGTCTATGTCAGGGGTGGGCAAAAGAATGCTTGTTCGCAAATGTATGTTGATCCAAACAATAATAAAAGTCTAGCTGCAAAGTTTTTCAAGTTGGGAAATGATTCTTGTGATAAAGATCCATAGAAATCCAGCAAACCATCTGTCTTGAATTTCTCTTTCAGTCATGATCTGCTTGTAAGTCAAGCAGCTCCAACTGTGCTGCATCAGCTTCTGCACTAAAAGGGGAACTGAGAATATTGAACTGTGGCTCTAAGTTCTTGAAATCTTGGAATCTCCATCCAAATTCTTCAATCAATGCATCTAATTGGGCTTTGTACTTTTCAGTCATTTCACCAGAAATGGTTTCTTGTTTCAGCAAAGGGAAGAGACAAAATCTTTTTTCATTTGCTTCTCTGGAGAACAGTGAGAGTTTTGCCTGAAATGATTTTACATGTACATACACTTCATGTGCATACACACCATTGCCCTGAAGTTTGACATTCAGTTCATTTAACTTTTCCATAATTTCAATGGCAAACATAAAGTCTAACTTCCACTCTATATAGACAATGTTAGTATTAAAGTCACATTCAATGCCCTTCATCTCTAGGAACATCACCATTTCTTCTCTGAGTTCCCACACTCGCCTCAACACCTTGCCGAGACTCAGCTATCGAACATTGGTGTGGTACAGGACATCAGAATGTTCATTTTCCAAATCGTCAAGTAATGCCTTAAACTGTCTGTGATTAAGTCCTCTTGATTTGATGAGGTTGATGACACTGACAACTGGGTCAATAACATGCTTGATATTCAAAACAGTTTTACACAGACTTTCTTGATGAATCACATAGTGAAGTGGTAATAATGTGTGGTCTGGATATTCTGCTTTAATATTATCACTTATCAATTTTACCAGACCTACATTTTTTCCAGTCACAGCACGAGCTCCGTCAGTTGTAACACTTGTCATCTTGTTCCAAACCAACCCAGTTCTTTCAATACAGTTAGTAACAGCATTGAATATATCATGGCCTGTGGTTGTGTCTTTGAGTGACTCAACATTCAGTAACTCTTCAGTGAGTTTGAAAGAAGTGTTTATTCCACGTATAAATATCAATAATTGGGCAGTATCATGTTTCTCGGCAGTTGGAAATCGAAAAAGAGTAGCCAGGGCAAAATTTCGAGTTAAAAATCTACCCAAATTATTTTCAGAATCCTCGCCGATGCAACGGAGTTCGTGCATTGAGCTGAGTTTCTCCAGACTCAGGTTTGAGTTAGGAGGAAAACGGAGCACTTATGGGTTAAACCGTGTGCCGTGATGTTGATCCAACGACTAAAACTTAAAAAAAAAACACAACTAAAAACTCTCATCCAATGCAAGAGAGTACCACAAAAATTGTTTACTTGCATCTTGAAGTTTATGCATCAAGTTGTCACTTATCTTGTCAACACGTCTGACCACAGTTCTCCTTGATAAAGTAATGTTGTCAAATATGTGTTTTTGTTCTGGACACATAATGTTTGCTGCTTCTAGCAAACATTCCTTGTTCTGTTTTACAATTCTGTGTGACAGCACAAGACTAGCTTCAGTTGCAGCATCTTTAATTGAGGACTGTTTAGTGAAAACAGTTTGCTGTTTCTCCAAATTTTGCACCAACTCAGAGCATTTCCTTTCCCTCCCTTCGGTTGTTAAATTGTATCCGACATCGGAATGTTTTGTTTGATAATGTCTTTTTAAATTGTACTCCTTGAAGACAGCCACTGACTCACGACACAACAAGCACACTGATTTGCTACCAACTTTTATAAAACAGTACTTAGTTGTCCATTCATTATTAAAAACACGGCATTCATCTTCAATCTTACGTTTGTTATTGACACTCATTGCTTTAATAAAATTCGAACAGTTAGAATTGTACAAAACTTTAAAACGGAAATGAAACAAATCCTACTGCCGGCTGTGTGTGAAAATAAAATATTCGGAAAACAAGTAGTAAGCTCAGAATAAATTTCAGAAATATATCAAGACTACTACAACAAATAAATTAATTTGAACATTGTAAATGTGGAAATAATTTATAACTGTAAAAGACTTTTAAATTTAATATTTTCTTGCAAAATAAATAATTTTATTCACCGGAGAAATATAAGTTTTTCATAAAATCATCCTTATTACATTTTTATATGTCGATAAATATTTCTCTATATAAATATCGATAAATTCGAATTTTAGCATTACATGGTTCCAAATGTTGCTGTATATAGCCAGGGACCGGGTTGGGGTGAGCGCCCAACCTTGCATAAATATCCTAATGGCTCGTGCATACATCACCTTTGCAGCAAAAGTCCAACTCCTGGTCTTCTCGTGGCGAAACTGTTTTAACTTACACGAGAAGGGGCAACGGCGAGTCACTGGCGCCAAGAAATATCTGGCGCCAAGAAATAAACTCAAGTAAGACCACAGTCTGCTCTAGCAAAGGAAAGGTGCTGAATACGGAGGCAACCAGCCAGGAGGCGCACCACAGAAATCAGGATGACACCAATCACGCGTAGTGAAATATGTCGACTACTGCTAAATGTTACGGTGCTCGCCCTGATTTGGACCCCCAGGCAGGTGCTGTGCTGGTCATATGCCTCGAAAGGATCCAACCACAGCTAATGTAGGTCCTTCTCAGATGTCCTGTAGAGCCAGAGGACCTGAGAATAGAACGTCTGACCATACCAAACAAAGACTAAAACTAATGCACTGGAATGCGGAGGGATTCAGCAACAACACAATAGAACTAGAAAACATCTTGGACCAAGAAAAGGTAAGGTATGTTGCTTGCAAGAAACTCACCTCAACGAAAACAAAATGATGTCTTGAAAATTGCCAGTACTAAGGACACTACTTTCTGAACTTAGCAGCAGCATAAGGTCACCATACAGTGGATACCATCCCACTGTAGAGTACCCGGAAACGACAGAACTGATCGATTGGCTAAGGAAGGAGCAAAAGAAGAACAGCCTGATGTGCCCGTTACATACCACCAAAAGAAAAGAATGATCAAATCAGTCAGAAGGCCACCAAAACCTGCTCAAGACGACTGCCGCGTTATGGACAGAGCAGAACAAGTCATTACTCTTCGCCTCAGAACAGGACACAATAGATTACGCAACCACGAGTATACAAAATTCAAGATTGGCGAATCAGCCATGTGCACATGATTATTGTCGCAGACAGAAAAGCACATACTCAAAGATTGCCCAAATTATAACATGTCTAGGCAAACCTTCTGGCCCAGAGAGACGACAGTGGAAGATAAACTCTATGGACTGCTGGGTGAAATAAAAAGGACAGTTAAATTCATAAAAGAGGCAAAATTGCAGTTATACACATATTTAAGGCGAACGAAAGAAGAAGAAGCATTACATTACGAAGGTCAAGGATTGTATCTGCAGCAAAGAACCTCAATGGCTCGGAACGCTGAAGAAGAAGAAGAAGAAGAAGAAGAAGAAGAAGAAGAAGAAGAAGAAGAAGAAGAAGAAGAAGAAGAAGAAGAAGAAGAAGAAGAAGAAGAAGAAGAAGAAGAAGAAGAAGAAGAAGAAGAAGAAGAAGAAGAAGAAGAAGAAGAAGAAGAAGAAGAAGAAGGATTGTTTATAAAAGTAGATAATTAGAAATAAATTTTATCAAAAATGTTAAAACAATCATTTCGGTACATGAAATTCTTTAAAATTCAACAGAATAACTTAAAAACGAAGTAAACATTTTTATTCCTGAATGCCCTCACGGGCCGCATAAAATCAGTTGGCGGGCCGCATGCGGCCCGCGGGCCGTGGTTTGCCCACCCCTGGTCTATGTTCATCTTTCCATGGAGTTCCCTCTGGAATAGTTGTTAGGGGGATACCAACTGTGGGAAAATCGGCGGTTTCTCTGCAGAGTCGTTTGGCCTGGTGGATAAAACTACTTCTTTTCAACCGCCCCATAGCTAGGTTTTCAAATCTGTTCTTCATAGGGTGGCCTGGAATGCTGAGGAACTCTTCTGCTTGTATTAGCGTGTTCGTATCTCTGCGCTCACTCAGTGCTTGTGTCCTCCCCATCTTCTCCATTTCCACTATAGGGGTTGATCTCATCCCTCCTGTGGCGACTCTAAGTGCTTGATTTTGCACCTTGTCCAGCTCTTGTAGTGTGGTTGTTGATGCTGAACACCATGTTTATTGTAATATTTATCACACTTTTAATGTTTTCATGTGAAGCCCGCTCGTATTAATATATTAATGCTGATGGTAGAATGAATGGCCCCATAGAGTGTGAGTGAGAGTGTGTGACTATACACTATCGTCTGCACATTGTAGGTAACGGGTTGGGGATATTAACTTATATGACAGAGGGAGCGACGGCTGATTGAGGGAGCCACGGCTGATTAAGATGGACACTTGTCTTATACTTTCTAGGTCTCAGTGTGTACCTTATCTCTCAGACCACTGTCGGCTAGATTTTATTTAATTGAAACATATACCTACTAATATTTACAATGAGCCAATGTCATAGACTGACCATCTATTGTGTCTCGGACTGTCGTCTTAGAGAGAATTGGACCTCTCTTCTCTTGCCAACATTCAATACGGAGTTGTCAAGGAGAGAACCCACCACGAGGGTTCTTTTGCGTTTACTTGAATAGCTCACTAACAGCTCCAATCTGCGTTTAACAATTTACACTCTGTTAAAGACTATATGCTCCGGACAATTTTACAGGACTACTTTCCCTCAAATGGACTTGTAGCCTCTATATTGCTCCAAAGTTACAGTGGAACACACAGATAAATGTGCACACTAAGGACACATATCGAATATAACACGTTAGACTATTCAAAGTGGAATTTTATTCATTTATTCATTGCGTAGGCTAACAATACGAGTTACAATACAGTCGTTTTAGTGTATCTTAGCTTCATATCACTTCCTGTGGTTCTGTTAACACACATAGACTCTACGCAAGACGATGTCGTGAACATGTGATTTTATTGTTTTAGTTAAAATTTACTACATGTCATTCAAACAGGAGCACCCCACCACATAACACATTCTAACAGGAGCAATCCACCACATAACACATTCTAACAGGAGCAATCCACCACATAACACATTCTAACAGGAGCAATCCACCACATAACACATTCTAACAGGAGCAATCCACTACATAACACATTCTAACAGGAGTAATCCACCACATAACACATTCTAACAGGAGCACCGTCCCACATCACACATTCTAACAGGAACACCGGACCACATAACACATTCTAACAGAAGCATCCAACCACATCACGCATTCTAACAGGAGCACCGCACCACATAACACATTCTAACAAGAACACCTCACCACATCAGACATTCTAACAGGAACACCCCACCACATAACACATTCTAACACGAACACCCCACCATATCACACATTCTATCAGGAACACCGCACCACATAACACATTCTAACAGGAACACCTCACCACATAACACATTCTAACAGAAACTTCCCACCACATACTAAATTCTAACAGAAGCATCCCACCACATTAACACATTCTAATAGGAACACCGTACCACATAACACATTCTAACAGGAACACCCAACCACATAACTCATTTTAACAGGAACACCCTACCACACAGCATACATTAACAGGAGCCCCCTCACCACATAACACATTCTAACAGGAACACCGTACCACACAACACACTCTAACAGGAACGCCGTACCACATAATACATTCTAATAGGAACACCCCACCACATAACACATTCTAACAGGAACACTGTACCACATTACACATTCTAACATTCTAATCCCACCACATAACACTGTGGGAAAGTTGTTCTTTTATGGTAAATACACCGCAGGTCATTCTAAGAGGAGTCTTTTCCCGAGTTCATGTAGCGTCCTATATGTTATGATATAACACAATCCCGGTTGATGTGGAGGCGGAAGTACAGAATTTGATCTTCGAGAATTCTTTCTGTCATTTTCACATATGGGTCGATCCGTTCGACGAATGAGAAGTTCGTGGGCTTTTACGGCTTCAGGCCGGAGGGAGAATTGTGAAGGAAGTTTCTGGTGCTTTTGCTTTGACCACAAGTAGCCTGACTATGGAAGTCATGGCAGTAAGTAAAGCAATAACATAGCTCGAAACACAGACATTCACTAGGGCATGTTTTCTTAGTGACTCAGTGCGCATGCTCAAGTAGATAGATGATGGGGTGGATGCGAGGAGAGTGTCTACTGTTTCTGGAGCGGTCTCGGCTGACAAAGTTTAGATTCATTTTCGTGCCATGGCATGTGCGAGGAAATGAGCGGACTGACAAGCTTGCAGATAAGACTACTGTGGAAGGAAACCGAGCCATGGACCAGGCTGACATTCTAAATTATCTACGAGAAGTAATACTTTTGCGAGAACCAAGTGATGACTGTGAATCTACAACCATGGTCAGACTGGGAGAACAGTAAATTAAAAGAGATGTGGCCAAACAAGAACACTACGCAGAAATCCAAAGAAGGATTAATAAACCAACACAGAACTGGTGTCGCCAGTTGCTACACGCTGCGGGATTTGCTGAGGAGGGGATCCGTGCACTTATGGACTGAATGGTTCGATGTGCAATGAGGATGATCTGTCTACTAACTAACTAACCAACCGACCAACCAGCCAATCACCCAACCACCGACCCACCCAACCAACCAACCAATCAACCAGCCAAACAACCAAACAACCAAACAACCAACCAACCAAATGACTGACTGACTGACTGACTGACTAACTAACTAACTAACTAATTAACTAGTTAACTAACTCAATAATTAACTAACTAACTCACTAACTAACTCACTAACTAACTCACTAACTCACTAACTCACTAACTATGGTATAACACCCGTTAACATAACAACGACAGGTGCCATGATATCCCAGTGGCAGGTACATTTGTCTGTCGGTCTAGTGATGATGTATTCGAATCCGCAATGGTAGGCAGGCAATTGTCTAACCACTACACTACCGCATCTCCCGGATTAGGATTGCTGTCATCAACAACCGGTAAATGTGGAGTCAAAAGTTCGGGCCTTGTTATCTGAGAATTCTGCAGACAGACATTTGTCGTTCGTGAGACAATGTTCAATTACTTCTGGGCCAATCACTTCTGCCTAATGGGTGATATTATTATATACACGAAAATTACAAAGGGAAAACCCATTAGGATTAACTCATTAATATTTTCATAAGCATTGAAATTACTGAACACTGGACCAGAATGTACATCCACCCACACACACACATACACGTATATATATATATATATATATATATATATATATATATATATATATATATATATATATATATATATATATATATATAGATAAGAAGAAGAAAGCTCTCTTAAGAAACAAGGAAAGACCAACGCGTAACACTCTGAGTGAGCTTAGCAAGCTAGGAAGGATGTGCAAAAGGCTGCCAGGCAGTGTGCAAATGATTATTGGATCAAGTTATGTGAGTCCATTCAAATCGCAAGTGATAAGGGAGACATAAGAAGCATGTATGAAGGAATAAAGAAAGCCTGCGGTCCAGTGATCAAAAGAAGTGCACCATTGAAAACCTTGACTGGAGAAATCATCACCGATAAGAAACAGCAGATGGACAGATGGGTAGAGCACTATTTGGAGCTTTACTCAAGTGAGACCAAACTAGCGGATGATGCCCTCAACGCCATAGAGGCTCTACCAACTCTTGACCACCTGGACACACTTCCCACCATAACAGAAGTTAAGTGTGCTATAAATGAACTTGCATCTGGCAAGGCTCCAGGTAAGGATGGGATTCCAATAGAGGTTATCAGGAGTGGGCAAGACACACTCGCTCTGCAGATCCACCAGCTAATAGAGCTATGCTGGCGTGAAGGACAAGTCCCACAGGATTTCAAAGATTCAAGCATCATAACACTGTACAAGAACAAGGGCGATCGGAGCGACTGCAACAACTATAGGGGTATCTCACTTCTGTGTATTGTTGGAAAAGTATTTGCCAGAATTGTTCTGCGCAGACTTCAAGTCCTAGGAGATCAAGTCTACCCCGAATCACAGTGTGGCTTTCGACAGAACCGGTCTACCACTGATATGATATTCTCATTGCGACAAATGCAAGAAAAATGCCGTGAACAGAATCAACCACTGTTTATTGCCTTCATCGACCTCACAAAGGCATTTGATTTGGTCAGTCGTGAGGGTCTGTTCAAGGCACTAAAGAAGATTGGCTGCCCACCAACTCTTCTGTCCATTGTGGAATCGTTCCACACAGGCATGAAGGGTATAATCAAGTTTGATGACCATTTTACATATCTAGGATCAGTGGTAAATGGCAAATTATCCCTAGATCAGGAAATCAACATCCGGATTGGTAAGGCAGCAACAACAATGAACAGGTTAAGAAAAAGAGTCTGGGAGAACAGGAAGCTTACTGCCAAAACAAAAGTCCTTGTCTATCAAGCCTGTGTCCTTAGTACTCTTCTCTATGGCAGTGAAACCTGGACAACTTACTCACACCAAGAGAACAACTTAAACAGCTTTCATATGCGGTGTCTGCGAAGAATTCTTGGTATTAAGTGGCAAGACAAAATCACAAATACTGAAGTATTGGAAAGATCAGGTTGTGTGACAGTTTATTCCATGCTCAGTCTTCGTAGACTTAGATGGATAGGACATCTTAGGAGGATGGATGATGGTAGAATACCAAAGGATATCTTTTTTGGTGAATTACAAATGGGTAAGAGATCTCAGGGTCGGCCTCTACTACGATACAAAGATGTGTGTAAGCGGGACATGATTGATACAGGCATTGATAATGCACATTGGGAGCAAGTCGCCGCTGAACGTGTTGCATGGAGGGCAAATATCAGAAATGGAATAAAGTCAAAGGAGAAAATTATTGCAGAAAAGTCACACACCAAGCGTTTGAGACGTAAGATGGTGCATGATGGTGGAAATGACCACGTGTTCACATGCACCCACTGTGAACGGACATTTACAGCGCAAATTGGCCTTATCAGTCACACTCGCTACCGCCATAGTTAAAAGTTATTATGCCTTTTTAAAGCACAAACTATCGTCTGTCAAGACGGCAAGGTGCCAATGAATGAATATATATATATATATATACACACACACACACACACACACACAATAGTTCTAATGACATTTCGTAGCCAATTAGACATCTGAAACTGAATTTAATTATCTCATTGTCTGGCACTGCGAGGAAAACCAATTATTTAACTGGGTGATTCATTTTTAGCGTGCGGCCTTGATCGTGTCTTGAGTACGGAATGCAACCATCTATGTGCAGCTTGCTTTCCACATCCATGCTATGGCATACTTGTATGCTAATATCATTTGTTGTTTTAAAGATTTATTTGTTTATCTTAACGCCAAATGCCTAATTCACAGTTATGGATGCATTGCATGTTCAGCGACCAAATCCATGTCATCAGCATAACGCAAGTAGTTCGCATTATGTCCAATAACCGATATTCGTGGCGAGTTTTGTGATGGTCTCGTTATTGCGTATGTCGATGAATACAACTTGAACAGATCGGACGATAACATTACAACCCTGTCTAACGACATGTTTCATGTTTTGAGTCCAGTCGAGTTAAGAACCGACATCACAGCACTCGGGACATTATCATACGTGCTTCATCATTATCTTCAACAGTCAGCGAAAAGTAGTTGCAATACTAACCGCACCAGTTGTAGTCGGATTGTGTGTCTGTCTAGCATTTCCTCAAGTATTGAATGTCGGCCATATTCCCTGCCGAACCAATATTTCTAGACTGAGATGATTTATCTGTTCTTCCACACTATACACATAATTCCAAAGGACCTGCTCATGCCGGCCTTATCATACACTAATACGCCACCCAACGGGGCAGATCCAGCCAATCTGTCCGCTTGCTCGTTTCCCACCACACCAGCATGTCCTGGATACATAACAGCTGACCCTTGTCTTTGACGTTTCAATTAAAGCCCGCCACTCTGCACGAAGTATGCCTGTCTTCACGCTCCCCAGCATGCAATGAGAGTCTGTTACGATCAAGTCATATGTGTGCTTGTTGTCCTTCAGACAGCGGAATGCCGCAGTGACTGTTTTGAAGAGTTCCTAGTTATTTTTCAATTGTTACGCGAGCTATTTGTTGCTGCCAAACAGTAATTCAACAAGTAACGATAATTAACAGCAAAACAACTCGTCAGTCCAGAGGCAAAAACCATTTGACAAATCCGAAAGCATCGATACCTCGAAGCCGGCTGACGTGATAATTCCCAGCAATATTTATTTCCTGTGTACAGCTGGTGCTCCATATAAACAATCCTATTAATAATATTAATAAATATCAAGAATACCTTTCTTGTACAGCCAAGAGGGTCGGTATTATAATAACAAGCATAGTTACACACAGCTGCACCTATCAGTCAAATTTAAAACACTGTTCCGTCAGCTACTGTCAGCCTCACCGCTTCTGATCCGTTGGCCGTTATGTCACCATGACCATTCTCGCCTAGTCGGTGCTAATTGATAATTTCATGGCCTGCGGTTGATCCTGCCTGAGAAGGACAACGCGTTAACGATTGAAGTCGTTCCTTTCTAACACTGCCATTTTCCTGAAGGTTTGTTGCTAACATATCTCCGCGAACAAACTCCTGCGGCCTTCCATGCCGTCAGCCCAAGGTCTATCTATTGTTGCTAAACTATCGCTGTGACGTTTCTACCTTCTCACGTCATACTTGGCGACTTATTCTATGTCTTGTTTAGAAATTTCATCTAAGATTCTTTTTAACTTATCCATTTATCCTGACCCGCTACTTGGCAGTTGCCAATACAAGGTCTTTATTATTCAGCTTTTTCATTCATTCATTCATTATGTGCCATGCCGATAAGAGTGGACGTCATGTTCTGGCAACTCACTCGATCACCAGAGTCGTGGATCAGCTCCGTGTTTCTGTCTGGACCATGCCCGTGGCCAAGCCATTCAGGTATTTAATTCTTGGTCTACCCCTTGGTCTGTTCCCTTCGATCTTGCCAGTTGTCACCAAGATCTCCAATTCATTTCTTCTCATAACATGCCCAAAAATTTTTTATTGTCTACATCTAATGTCTCTAATCAGTTTACGATCTACATTTGTTTCTTGAAGATCTTGTTCATTGGTTTTTCTATCTGTCCATGGTGTTCTTTGCATTTTCCTCAGAAACCACATTTCCACAGCCATCAGCTGTTTTTCAGCTTGACTGCTTATTGTCCACGCCTCACATCTATAAAAAAGTACAGGTTTTTAGCATCAGAGTCGCTCGCATGTGCGTGCGCTATCAAGACAAGTCACCTGAACAAGTCAAGAAGCCTGATACGGGGGAAAATGGCAAGTGCAAGAACACCAAAAAACACGTGGCATCCAAGACCGTCAAGAAGACGAACGTGGAGAGCCTGCCTGCGAGCTGTAACAAAGAACTTGAAACTACAGCTACTACTGAAACCACCACGAGGGAGACCGCCGACAGCACACCACAGACAAGATCCAAGACAGCTGAGAAGAAGGAGTAGAAAGACACTAGAGTCGGAAACGTCGACTCAAAAACAGTCCGATGGGTTGTCAAGAGGATTCAAGTGGAGATGTCACTCAAAAACAGTCCGATGGGTTGTCAAGAGGATTCAAGTGGAGCTGTCACTCAAAAACAGTCCGATGGGTTGTCAAGAGGATTCAAGTGGAGATGTCACTCAAAAACAGTCCGATGGGTTGTCAAGAGGATTCAAGTGGAGCTGTCACTCAAAAACAGTCCGATGGGTTGTCAAGAGGATTCAAGTGGAGATGTCACTCAAAAACAGTCCGATGGGTTGTCAAGAGGATTCAAGTGGAGCTGTCAGCAACATTCGAATCTTGAAGGCGGAGCAGATTCTGACTTATTCAAAGACTCCTACGACACTAGCGGTGGTGACGACTGAGGGCAGCGAGATACCACGCCAGGTATCTATAAACCAGATAATTCAACAGCCTGAAGGATTCATACCACGAATCACCCAATGTTCCAGATGCCAGAGGGCCGGCCACAGCAGAGCAACATGTCGCAGTAAGACGGAAATCTGCTGCTACTGCGCCGATCACCACGCCTTTAAGGAGTGTCCGCTGGTCAAGCTAGACACGGACTTCCGAGCACCCAACAACAAAAGAAAGTGCGCCAACTGCTTGGGCAAGCATGGGGCAAGATACCTGGGCTGTCCGTACCTCCATAGACACAGAGACGTATTAAAGCTCACCACTACAACAAAGACACCACATAAGGAAGCAATGCGGAGGTGCGAGACGGCCACGGGTATATCACAAGCTGTAAGAGATCAACTGCAGAATCAAACAGACGAGCTGAAGAAGCAAGTCAAGGCACTACAGACGCAAGCACCAACCAGCGACAATGAGAAGCTGCTGGCCGACATCAAAGAGATCCAACACAACATCAAACAAGAAATGGAGCGCATGGCCGAGATGAAGAAGGAAAACGAAGAAATACTACGCACCATTAAAGCGGAGAGAGAACTGCATAAAGCTGAAATGGAACTTCTCCAAAACAAACCAACAGAAGCCACACAAGAACCCACAGAGAAACCGCAAGAGGAAAACCAACAAGAGACCGAGCCGGGACGCAAGCTAAAACCGCCAGCAGCCCAGCCACGACGCCAGAGAAACTCAAGGGGAAACCATTATCCCGCCAGGCCTCTGAAGAAAACCGAGATGAGTACCACGACGACGGCATGGAGGACACCCCGATTCCCCCATGTTTTACCGAGGAAGAAATCGCAGAGATGAACAGTGATCATGAACTCAGGTGCATGGAATACAGAAGGCGCATGGAAGAAAAAGAAAAGAAGCACAAGAAACACAAGGGAAAACCAATGCCCCACCATACCTTTAAAGAATACCCAGACTTAAACACGGATGACGTACACCCATGGGCATACTATATAGATGAAGGAACTTCCCAACATGAAGGGGCTAACCACGGAGGAAGAGATTGAAAGGCAACAAAAACTCAAACTCGAAAGAGAACAAAGGCGCATGGAAGAAAATGAAAACATCGACAAGCTTCTACTGGCTATACACAAAAAAGGAGGCAAAAAGACCAAATAAAAATTCCTTATACGGACTGCAACCAGAAGAGCCAGAAACTGCCACTAACAAAAGAAACCACCAGGAGACGGGCACAAAGGACAGCCGCCACCAACCCCCCAGCTGACGTCACAGACACAAACCAACATAACCAGTCCGAGATAGGACTCACTGGTAAGAGCGCTCGAGACAAGAATCAGGGTAAATGAAGCCACAAAAACCACGGCTCTCAAAAATAACCACCGCTGAGGAAACAGGTTAAACGAGACTGAATTTTGATTTTTTTTTTTCGAAAATTGGAATTGGAATTGGCATCAGAGTTTAACATTTTCAAATTCTATTCATTTCTTTGTGTTTCATCTTATCGAATACCTTAGTGTAGTCAATAAAACACAGGGTTCTCTGTAGTTTTCTGTTCATTTCAATCATTCTTTCTGTTAATGTTCTCAAGATGTACGTACATGGCGCTGTCTTTACTTTACTTCCACAAATGTATACTACTCCTTTCCAATTTCTGATTTTATTTAATTTCTTACTCTTCTCATCATAATTCTCATTTGCCTTTTAGTGTGGTTATAATGTGCAATTCTTTCGACCGACACTTCAGATGTGAGTCTTACACTGGGCAGAGACTATACTTCATCGATTTGAGAAGTCTGAAGCAATTATGGAGGTATGTGACGGCAATAAAACCCATCCTTTTTAAAATGAGCTTAACTCATGTAACAAGTTCAAGCTATTGTCTGTTAGTTTGTTTTTGTTATTTTCGTACATTCTTGACGTCAGAAACAAGGTGTCTAACTTATCTTGTCTCACACGTTGTATTTCTACATAGCACTTTTATCTCGGTGATCTTGTTTGTCCAGATGAAAAGTTCTTTTAATTTGTAATATTTATGTCTGTTCGAGTTTAACAGGTGCCGCCGTTTATTTTTAGTTTATTTACAAAATAAAAGGCTTACCCTAATTTCCCTGATATTGATTTTAAGTGGAAGAATATCCCCTGTCTGGTAATTCATTCATAGATAGAAGTGGGTTTGTTATTTGCGGTGTCAATTAAACGAGAAATATAATCAACTTGAAAAGAGGATTGACGAGACCTCTAAACTGGCCATTATCCCGTGTAATTGAGCGACTGAATTCAATATGCAACTTTGCAATTATCCTCCAGCTAGTGTTGCCGACTTTGTTAGCGTTTTTCCTTAAGGTAAATAAGTACACTGGTTTGCTATACGATTTCCTCAACGTTTTTAATGGCTGATATCTTTTCATTCATGTTTCCATTAATGGACAATTGAGATGTTTACCACTTCGTATAAGAGAGCCAGCTAATCAACAAGTAGAACCTTGCAGCACTTAATAAATATGGTGTCCGAACTATTGCCTGCTAGTTGCTACGTTCTTTGGACTATCTTCAAGTGATAGCATCAATTACCACTCTGTGTATCTATATACAACATATAGGGTACATTATTAGATACAGCTAGCCCCATATGTTTAGAACGTAGAACGATTGACTATCGGTAGATGAAGTGGTCAACATCACGTCTGTCCACGTTGTTTCCCAAGATGAAGTGGCCAACATCCCGTCTGTCCACGTTAATACCCAAGATGAAGTGGCCAACATCCCGTCTGTCCACGTTGCTTCCCAAGATGAAGTGGCCAACATCACGTCTGTCCACGTTGCTTCCCAAGATGAAGTGGCCAACATCACGTCTGTCCACGTTGCTTCCCAAGATGAAATGACCAACATCACGTCTGTCCACGTTGCTTCCCAAGATGAAATGACCAACATCATGTCTGTCTACGTTGTTTCCCAAGATGAAGTGGTCAACATCACGTCTGTCCACGTTGCTTCCCAAGATGAAGTGGTCAACATCACGTCTGTCCACGTTGCTTCCCAAGATGAAGTGGTCAACATCACGTCTGTCCACGTTGCTTCCCAAGATGAAGTGGCCAACATCACGTCTGTCCACGTTGCTTCCCAAGATGAAATGACCAACATCACGTCTGTCCACGTTGCTTCCCATGATGAAGTGGCCAACATCACATCTGTCCACGTTGCTTCCCATGATGAAGTGGCCAACATCACGTCTGTCCACGTTGTTTCCCAAGATGAAGTGGCCAACATCACGTCTGTCCACGTTGTTTCCCAAGATCATCCCTACTACCCATATTAGGCTGGGTCCACCTGACAGCCTTGTCACTGGAAAGAAAAAGTAATCGCCTTGAATGGGATTCGAACTCTGGATCACCACGCCTACAGGTACTCGTGGTAACCACTTGTCTAGAGCATCTCCCAGTATAGGGATACTACCCTAAACCCGTTGATACGTTATTGACTGTTCTCATCCGAGATGGGTGTCGCTTGTTTTCCCGGGAGGAATGTGGAATCAACAAGCACATCTTCAAACTTATTATCTGTTGGGAGTATTGACTGACTTCTGTCTACACTCCCCCCTTCTGTCTTCCCTTCCATATATCTATTTCTTTCACTCTCTCGGTTATTCCCTCAACACATACTCCGACAACAGTTCCTTTCAACGATAAATAAAAGATTTATTAATAAAAAAACTATGTCTGGAATATGTATGAACTGTGTATATGTAGTTGGTATTGTCTGCTAGTGTGAATGCAAGATAGGACGGTTGACGTCGTATGTGCCGCAATTCTTCTCGCCTTTTCTGTCGGCCAAAACACAGGACAGCACACACAGAAATGGAGTGATATCACCCTGTATGATCTCCTCCTGCTTGAGTCTGGACTTAATCCAATTCTTGAAGAAAACAACTGTTCAATGTCTTATCACCAGAAAATAATCCGATTTGGTAAGTCACTGAAGTTCATATATTTCCCGTTTTGGACGGCATTATAATCCACCTCTGAATACACACCGCCACTATCCAACATTGTCTAGAGTTACTATGAATGTTCTACACCATGTCTATTGTTAATAATGTTTAATGTTTCGGTACAGTGCAATTGCATGCAGTGTTAAGTATCCCTGCTTGCCACAGGTTAACGTCTTTTCCTTTTAATGGTTTTAGTTGTATATTCGTTTGAGCATACAGTGTTCTGTATTTGACGTTAAGTTATCACTTCTTCATATTAAAACATGTCTGTGTTCTTGTTGTTTCTAAGTAGGTACTTTATTTGCTCAAGTGCAGTAACCTTCATCTCTTCTCTGATTTCAATAGGAGATTTGAACCTGTGGAGAAGATAGGTAATCTGGTGATATGCGTCTGCCTCATATAATTTTCTTATGTGCGAGTCCTTCTCTAGCCATACTGAAAAGCCTCCGAAAAACATACGGACATACGATTTCTGAGTGCACTAAAGTTTACACGACTAGAGAAACGAATGCAATTTCACACGTTAAGAACAAACACCTATATCCCTATGCTACTATTACACTAAGATATTAATACCTTATATATGCACTTTTCCTCCTGGAATCGATATACACTAGCGAATAACACACTAATATCCCATATTCTTTCGACCCTTAGGGACGTGTATTTCTTTCCCCACTCAGGAGGTATATATCATTCAGCCAAGTTTGGAACACACACTAACTAGAAATCTCTGTTGCTACTATTTATATTGGGTCTCCCGTTCTTCCGTGATTGTTGGATGTCCATGCATCAACAGTCGCATCTTGACGTATCCTGTACATCACAAGGCGGTGAATTCACGTAGTGATTAGTTGCTCGTTTCATTCGCTGTTACGCTGTTCCCTGAGTTCATCGCTGTTCGTACTTCAAAGAACTCTATTCTCTGATCACCGTCTCCCGCTGTGTTTGTCCGGTGGCGAAGTTTCCCCCAGCGCGATCGTACCGTTTCCCGTGTCCGGTCAGATCGTCAAGCAATGACTCGGCGAACACCTGGATCCTATTTTCATCTTTGTCGGTCAATGATCTTTTATTCGTCCTCCTCTCAGAATGAAGTACACGATTGTTAACCCTTCTCCTTCCTTGTATTTTAATATGTAAGTTATCAAGGAATCACTAAACTGCAGTTTTTTCCGTGACAATGGGTTGCCTGTCTGACGATATTACGCGTGACCGGTGCAGTTATGCTGTGTTGTGGTCGATGGTAAATGTAATCTGCGGTGGTTACTGCAGCTCGGCTGTGAAGGGTTAACGTCTGAATAGTCCCATAGCAGATACTGTCATTGATGTGTGAGATGTTAGGCCTTCACATATTCTTGGTAATGGAATAAAGAGGTGTGGTGGATAGTTCCCTACCTCATTGCCTTTCTTTACTGGATCATACATTCTGAAATTGTCTCGTACTCCTTTGGCTGACTCGAACCCAGAACCGGACTGATTGGATTCCACCTATACCGGAGATTTAACTCGACCACTTGTCTGGAGAGGTAAGTACACTGACCACTACGTCTCTGTGAAGTGTTACGTCTTCATATATACTAGGTCACAGTATAATAAGGCGGGATGGCCAGCTCCAAGTCTTTTCCATGTATTTATTTCCTTTGGCAGGGAATCATCCTGTCTCTGCATTTGTGTTTCCTGCGTGAACGGAATTCTTCTTCTTCTTCTTCTGCGTTCATTCAGAGAGTTTTTTGTTTTTTTTCGGATGTGACTGCGTTGTACCTATTTACAGCAGAGCTGCGTTCTTGCGCCGTTAGACCGACACATCCGACTTCTGCGAGCATTTGTTGACCGGGTTAACCTTCCCGGGGGTTTTGTAGGACGTTTGACTCTCACTGTTGTGGTATTATCCTCCATCCCAGCTGGCCCATTTAGAACAGCCGAAGACAAAATGGTCAGCCCTCACGGGCATTCCCCGCCATTCAAGGAGGCTTCCGTAATTGCAGAGCCGACACACAGCGCTCTGGTACTGGGCTTACCCAAGGAATCGTCACGTCCTGCACATGGCTGCATAGCCTCACTTCCGTATACTGGGCCTTCCGTTCACAACAGGCTGTTCCTTCGAAAGCCATACAAATGAAGTCTGCAGATGACATCCACACAGTGAGCTTTCGATTTGGACTTTTCACGTAATGGATTTGCTATACAAGCACTATTCCATTTCGTGCCACTTTGACACTTTTTCCACCTTTAATGACACGAACATAGTGAGCTTTCGATTTGGACTTTCCAGGTAATGGGTTTGCTAGCCAAGTAATATTCAATTTCGTGACAGTGGGACGCTTTTTCCACCTTTGATGACGCCCACACAATGAGCTCTTGATTCGGACTTTCCACGTAATTGATTTGCTAGCCAAGCAATATTCCATTTCATGCCTCTGGCACGCATTTGTTACCGATATACTTGTGGTATAAAGTGTGGCAAGTCTAAGTACTTCTTGATGCACCTTTAGATGTCAACCTGAATGTAGTTAAAGTAAGCTGCGGTCAACCTGGGCTCATTGACATCTTCATAGAGCTTGCCCTCAAATGAAGCAGGTGTGGGCCAAAATATCTTTCTCTGTTCTGCATATATTGGGCACTCCAGCAGCAAATGTTTAGCTGCCATTTTACCAGTTCCAAAATTTACAATTGCTTTGCTAATAGTTGCACTAAATTTGCCTGGGTATATGTCATATATTTTTGAAGGGAGTGGGAGATCACTGTAGTGCATGCCCCATTTCTAACAATAGAAGTAGAGCCCCATCCTCTTCTATCTTCAATAACCCCAGAATATGAACCTTGAGTTATCTGCAGGCCTCGTTCTATTAAATTATGTCTAAGGAGATATAGATTATGGCCCTGGTGAGAATAATGATTACTAACTGGGATTCTGCCCCTTCTCCAAGGATTCTTTAGCTCTGGAGCCCCCTTTTAGTTTATCAAATCTGAGGAAAGTCTGGAGAATTTTCTCAGCCTGATTTAGATGAAGAAAACATGGATATTGAGCAGTTGATAGATCTAGAGTCTTCTCTCCCCCAGTTTTAGTAAGTCATTATGAGTGGATTTATTTTTAAACAATCAAACACATAATCAATCACATTAGATTCTGACAACATGATGTACAAAGAAGCTGGAGACTCACAGATAGGTTTGAACTGATAAATTAACAGAAGGTCAATTCATGTTAATCATTTATTGACTGGCCTGAGCCTTCTGGCCAGTACACACATCTCTATTGTGATTTACACAAGATATATTAGAAAAGTTGCACATTGGACCATTGTCCTGACTATCAATCAACAAGCATCAATATATGATATGTCAACAAGTATGAAACATAGTAAACATTTTGATGTTGCACATGTTAAGTGTGATGATGATACAACAATTAAATATCAGTTTCCTGAAATTGGGTGTGGTGTCTACCAATTAGAAAGGTAACCTGGTGACTGGAAGATTTGGTAAGCCAGGGTCCATTGACTGATGGATCCACTTCAGGTCTGCCCGTATAGCTCCTCTGAAGGCCTCCCCATACTTTGCTCACGGCCAAGTCATCTTCCTTCTCACTTGTGGTTCATCTCTTTCTCTCGGCTTCCCTCTTTCAGGTCTGATTTAGGTGGTTAGTTTGCTGATGTGTTGGGTGGTTGTTGGTATGTAGCCACCAAGATCACTGATGAATATTCACATATATATATATATGTACATTCCTACCAATACAATATTCTAAAAGTAGGTCAGAAGAAATTTAAATTCCTGAAGTAGGAACTAGTTCCCCTCCCCCCCCCCCCCCCCCATTTTTTCTCTAATCTAGTGTTGGGTTAATTTGGGGTGGTCAGAGTTTATCACACTGTGTACGCCTTGTATCAACTGGTTCCTGCTGTATGTAAGTTCTCATTTGACCTGGGGTCAGTGAACGTGTACAGTAAGACAGTGACAAGAGTGAGAAGGTGTCAAGAGGCATGTAAATAAATGACATACATTTATAACATTTCTTCCACTCAATGGTGTTTACAATGTGTATAAATAATTCTCTGTGTTTTCCCAATTAACTTCTTCTTCTTCTTCTTGTGTCTAATAACTCTCTCCCATTATCTGTTGTTGTTGTGTTGAGTGTTGGGTGGTGTTGTGTGTTGGGTGGTGTGGTGTTGTGTGTTCAAGCCGTGTTGAATTAATGCCGCGAAGCACAACTTTCTCATGTAATGCAGTTCATGTGTGCCCTTATCTAATTAAAATTTGACAAAAATATAAATATTTATTCCGTCAAACCC
The DNA here is from genome assembly GCA_014155875.1 of Cepaea nemoralis. Lineage (NCBI taxonomy): Eukaryota > Metazoa > Mollusca > Gastropoda > Stylommatophora > Helicidae > Cepaea > Cepaea nemoralis. Next base: position 116,388 of record JACEFZ010011444.1, read on the forward strand.
TATTGATTCAATAGATGAAGGAGAAAGGAAAGATTGATTTCTCTTTCAGCTTTCTAGATTGTAAATAGGCATAGATAAGTCTGTTTTAGAACAAGGCACTTGTTCTAGTACACGAACTGTCATTTTAGCTGTAGATAGTGATAGCATCTTTAACAGTGTTTCTGACAAAATGCACAAGATTGCTTTCGAATCATCACTTCTCACAGTTGTTTAGAATAGAATGTAGTAGTATAATGCACTTCTTAAAGTTAATAATTATCTCTAAGAATATCAGAGATTGCAGTTTCATCGAAGAGAGTATTGGAGTGTCAGTTTGCCCGGGAACGGCTCTGCGTCGTTAGAATCTACAGTCGAGCATTTTTACATTTCAGAGGTTTTAATTAATAATAATACATTTCAATTGACATTACAAACACGGGTTACCATTACTTGATACTTGATACATCGGGTTCTTAGTCTAATCTCGGGAATTACAAGCTTACCTCGGATCTAGACACTCCGCAATCCCATGTTTGAAAATTTGGTCACACCAGCTTTCCACGTCTGTCATCAGGCTGGTTGCAGAAAAAAGTGCGGCTTTACCATATTCTGATGAAATATTAACATATGTAAATCCGGCGTTGGCACGAAAGCGGGGTCACATGTATATTTCGTCCAATGGTCTTCCGAGCTTTGTCTGATGAAATCTTTCTAAGAATCCACGTCATCTGTCACTTATGCAGTTCCAGTTTCGATGTTAAGTTTTAAGTCCCAGTTTCAGTTTGCGGTTGTGAAGTCATTTGTTTCATTATTTCCTCTTCTTGGCTTGCGGTATTTGGTAAATGAATAATGGTGGTTAGCGTTATGCCACAGTATACTATATACAAATAATAGCCATTTGCAAGAAAGAAAACATACTCAACAACAAAAATATGTCAATTTTAAATTAAAGAGTGGTGAAGCTTCTTTCCCCTATACATTTGTATGGATGTGAAACGTGGACAATAAGCAGGCAAGCAGAAAAACATCTAATGGCAGTGGAAATGTGGCTTAGGGAAATGCAAAGAATACCATGGGCAGAAATAAACAAAACTATAGATGAAGTCCTACAGGAAGCAAATGAAAACTATAGAACTTGGTGACAACTGGTAAGTTTGAAGAGAAACGACCAAGAGAAAGTCAGAGAAGTAAATATCTGGATAGCATGGCCACATGCCATGGTCGATTCCAGCACACTGAGCAGATCCATGACTCTGGTGATCGTTTGAGATTGCTAAACATTGCCGCCCACGCCTACCGGCAAAGCACATGATGATAATACTACATACATACATACATACAAGCACCTCCATTTACCGTAGCATGCTGTGCTGATTCATTTGTGTATAGGCGTACTGAGTATAATCCTGGTCGTGCGCTTTGAGGAAGGCTAAAGTGTGCTGTTCTCAGTTCTTCACTAATTTGTGGTTTTTACGATGTCTGTACCATATAGCGTTTGCATTTTGTTTGAATAATATTCTGCAGATTGTTTCTTCTTTCCGAAGTTTCTATTCTCATACTGACGTTAATGGAACAATTTTATCTGGCAATTATTAGATCTGCTTGATTAACCGTTTGCTTGAAACATAAATATGTTTCTTTTCTGTAATTCCTCTGCCAAATTGTTTAATCGTTCTTTTAATGGACGATAACTGATACAGAGATATTAGTAGTAGGGTAGGAGGTATTTGATGAGGAAATGAGGGCCACGGAGCAGGTCTACTGGTCGTATTTTCTTACATGAAAGTTATACCTCCCCATGTGGCCCTCATATAAAACGGACCTAATTTTCAAAAACATTGGCGGGTATTTACCTGGGTTACATCAGGTTGTCACTTCCTATTAACTACTTCTGGTTGACCTCCGGTCCATGGATACCCCCTACCCTAGTGCCTAACACCCGCACGGTCAGGTTCGCGGCGTTTCGCGCCGGTTCACGTGACAACGTCCGGTCAGTATCGCGCCGACTCGAGCCAACTCGCGCCGACGTCCGGTCCGGATCGCGCCACACCGCGCCGGGCCGCCCCACACCGCCCCGGTCCGTCCCATATCACCGCGCACGTGGATATCGAACCCTTCGATGAGGAGATCGAAGTCAATATGACAGATTGGAAAAATGATTTATTCCATCACTCGAACTACTTCGAGTATCCAGAGTTGGATGCATGAATAAAATTTCACGATGATAGTTATCAACATTCGACAGGTGTCCATAGTACCCAGGCTTCAACTATAAGCGATTGGTGAAAATCTGCTTTAAAAAATACTAGACAGGCATACATTATTATTAAAAATTATTTCTAAAAAAACAGTATGTAATATGTATAACGGAGATTATTAATGTGAATATAAAAATATTATTCTCAATTAATATAAGTCATACCCTGCTGAGATAATCATTGAAATACGTTATAAACAACCCAAATAATTGCCCTTTTCCCAAACAGAATAACAGTAACCAATGAAGGCGATTCGTGTCTCTTGACTCAACCAGAATGAATAATCTCCCTTTTCTACAGTAACAAATTGTACTTTTGACAAGTAAAGGTCACCCAGGAGTCAACTCATGACATGTGAAAAAACTGCCTAGTGATGAAAGTAGATAGCAAAAGTGTCGCATGATGCGCACTCCGTCTTGTTCACTGCTGCACATCACAATTTCAAAACACACTTCTCACTAAAGGTTTGCACTAGAGAGAATTGGGACGCTAGGAATGCGGCGTCAACAGTATTAATAGCTGTGACACCCAATGATGGACAGATCATGTGGTCTAAGCCCGTTCTGTCCATTGGTTAACCTAGAATAATCGCGTCGCCCGCGAATTATTCTGGGTCCAGCGACGCTAAATTTCGGCACTTGCAGAGCGACCGGCCAGCATCTAGATGTGTTTTAGGTCTCTGTAAGTCCCTCATCCTGATTCAGAAGGAAAGCTTCAGACGAAATTATGCCTGAGTTTGTTTATTTCTGAGTCAGGTAAAGCTTTAAGTATGAGAGTGTGTGTGTGTGTGTAAGTTCCGGCACGAATATATATATATTTATTCTCTATTAGAAGATAGAAACCAACTTTCAACCAGTCCCAAGATGGCTACTCTCTGCCAGCGCTGATGTAGATATCTGACGCCCTCTATCTTTCGTTTCCAGAAGAGTGCTGTACAATCACTATGTCTGAAGCTGTGAAAAGAGGCTCAATTATGCCCAGACTGTTTCCTATTCTTGAGTCTAAATCCCACTGGCTTGCTGACTGCGTTCAGAGCAGGTTAGTACAAGATAAACTATGATCTGGTGCTAGGTGTCGCCTTAGTTGCAATCCACAGCGAACCGCCAACACACGCGAATGGGAGAAGGAGGAATGAAAGACTCTACCTCTTATCTTATATTGTTCGGGGGCGTTTTAAACAGAATGTGTGTTTGGTTTAACTGGGGGTTTCAAAAATTGTATATTTCGTCCAATGGTCTTCCGAGCTTTGTCTGATGAAATCTTTCTAAGAATCCACGTCATCTGTCACTTATGCAGTTCCAGTTTCGATGTTAAGTTTTAAGTCCCAGTTTCAGTTTGCGGTTGTGAAGTCATTTGTTTCATTATTTCCTCTTCTTGGCTTGCGGTATTTGGTAAATGAATAATGGTGGTTAGCGTTATGCCACAGTATACTATATACAAATAATAGCCATTTGCAAGAAAGAAAACATACTCAACAACAAAAATATGTCAATTTTAAATTAAAGAGTGGTGAAGCTTCTTTCCCCTATACATTTGTATGGATGTGAAACGTTGACAATAAGCAGGCAAGCAGAAAAACATCTAATGGCAGTGGAAATGTGGCTTAGGGAAATGCAAAGAATACCATGGGCAGAAATAAACAAAACTATAGATGAAGTCCTACAGGAAGCAAATGAAAACTATAGAACTTGGTGACAACTGGTAAGTTTGAAGAGAAACGACCAAGAGAAAGTCAGAGAAGTAAATATCTGGATAGCATGGCCACATGCCATTGTCGATTCCAGCACACTGAGCAGATCCATGACTCTGGTGATCGTTTGAGATTACTAAACATTGCCGCCCACGCCTACCGGCAAAGCACATGATGATAATACTACATACTTACATACATACATACATACATACATACATACATACATACATACATACATACAAGCACCTCCATTTACCGTAGCATGCTGTGCTGATTCATTTGTGTACAGGCGTACTGAGTATAATCCTGGTCGTGCGCTTTGAGGAAGGCTAAAGTGTGCTGTTCTCAGTTCTTCACTAATTTGTGGTTTTTACGATGTCTGTACCATATAGCGTTTGCATTTTGTTTGAATAATATTCTGCAGATTTGTTTCTTCTTTCCGCAGTTTCTATTCTCATACTGACGTTAATGGAACAATTTTATCTGGCAATTATTAGATCTGCTTGATTAACCGTTTGCTTGAAACATAAATATGTTTCTTTTCTGTAATTCCTCTGCCAAATTGTTTAATCGTTCTTTTAATGGACGATAACTGATACAGAGATATTAGTAGTAGGGTAGGAGGTATTTGATGAAGGAAATGAGGGCCACTGGAGCAGGTCTACTGGTCGTATTTTTCTTACATGAAAGTTATACCTCCCCATGTGGCCCTCATATAAAACGGACCTCATTTTCAAAAACATTGGCGGGTAGTTTACCTGGGTTACAGTCAGGTTGTCACTTCCTGTTAACTACTTCTGGTTGACCTTCCGGTCCATGGATACCCCCTACCCTAGTGCCTAACACCCGCACGGTCAGGTTCGCGGCGTTTCGCGCCGGTTCACGTGACAACGTCCGGTCAGTATCGCGCCGACTCGAGCCGAACTCGCGCCGACGTCCGGTCCGGATCGCGCCACACCGCGCCGGGCCGCCCCACACCGCCCCGGTCCGTCCCCATATCACCGCGAACGTGGATATCGAACCCTTCGATGAGGAGATCGAAGTCAATATGACAGATTGGAAAAATGATTTATTCCATCACTCGAGTTACCTCGAGTATCCAGAGTTGGATGCATGAATAAAATTTCACGATGATAGTTATCAACATTCGACAGGTGTCCATAGTACCCAGGCTTCAACTCTACGCGATTGGTGAAAATCTGCTTTAAAAAATACTAGACAGGCATACATTATTATTAAAAATTATTTCTAAAAAAACAGTATGTAATATGTATAACGGAGATTATTAATGTGAATATAAAAAATATTATTCTCAATTAATATAAGTCATACCCTGCTGAGATAATCATTGAAATACGTTATAAACAACCCAAATAATTGCCCTTTTCCCAAACAGAATAACAGTAACCAATGAAGGCGATTCGTGTCTCTTGACTCAACCAGAATTAATAATCTCCCTTTTCTACAGTAACAAATTGTACTTTTGACAAGTAAAGGTCACCCAGGAGTCAACTCATGACATGTGAAAAAACTGCCTACTGATGAAAGTAGATAGCAAAAGTGTCGCATGATGCGCACTCCGTCGTGTTCACTGCTGCACATCACAATTTCAAAACATACTTCTCACTAAAGGTTTGCACTAGAGAGAATTGGGACGCTAGGAATGCGGCGTCAACAGTATTAATAGCTGTGACACCCAATGATGGACAGATCATGTGGTCTAAGCCCGTTCTGTCCATTGGTTAACCTTGAATAATCGCGTCGCCCGCGAATTATTTTGGGTCCAGCGACGCTAAATTTCGGCACTTGCAGAGCGACCGGCCCAGCATCTAGATGTGTTTTAGGTCTCTGTAAGTCCCTCATCCTGATTCAGAAGGAAAGCTTCAGACGAAATTATGCCTGAGTTTGTTTATTTCTGAGTCAGGTAAAGCTTTAAGTATGAGAGTGTGTGTGTGTGTGTAAGTTCCGGCACGAATATATATATTTATTCTTCTATTAGAAGATAGAAACCAACTTTCAACCAGTCCCAAGATGGCTACTCTCTGCCAGCGCTGATGTAGATATCTGACGCCCTCTATCTTTCGTTTCCAGAAGAGTGCTGTACAATCACTATGTCTGAAGCTGTGAAAAGAGGCTCAATTATGCCCAGACTGTTTCCTATTCTTGAGTCTAAATCCCACTGGCTTGCTGACTGCGTTCAGAGCAGGTTTAGTACAAGATAAACTATGATCTGGTGCTAGGTGTCGCCTTAGTTGCAATCCACAGCGAACCGCCAACACACGCGAATGGGAGAAGGAGGAATGAAAGACTCTACCTCTTATCTTATATGTTCGTGGCGTGAAGACAGAATGTGTGTGTAACTGTTTAGCATCCATGACTGGTCCAGCATTTATACTGCTGTGATTTATTCGAACAAGCATTTAGCACTCTGACGAACCACAGTCCTAGCTAACAGACCAACACCGGCACTCAAGTGAACGAATAAAAGAAGAATGGTGTTAGATTGAGAGAATGAGTACAATGTGGTGTCTCATCTTTCTTTCACTCTGTATATATATGTGTTATTGAATGAGAGGCAGTGTAAATCCTCATAAGGAACATTTCACATAGACCTCCACATTCATACCAATTATATGTTACTTATATTAACTTTAGAGTGAAATATTTAATGTATGTTTCTTTACATTATTACTTTGATGCAACATGTGGAATGTAGTTTACTGAACCCATCATCCCTGTTTGACCGAGTAAGTAAAGGACATAATATGCTTTCATGCATAAGCACTTCTAAACTGTCAAGGGGAAATATCACCCCAATGTCAGAAGAAGTAAGTAAATGAAATGACAGAAGAGGTGAGAGGGTATAAACAGGAAAGTATCCAGGCAGACCAAAACAATGGTGGCAGCACTGATTGGTAACATGAGTTAATATGTATGAGAGGAACAATCATCCTATTCTGTTCCATTACTATGTAGGGATCAGATATGCTGGGTACATCTCATCACTTACTCTCCATCATTCTTTTCTAGCCTTGTCCGTCACTGTGTCTGTGTCCTCTGTGATAACATCAGCCAACAGGCCACTATGTACAAGTGCAGTAAAAGAAAGCTTGCCCAATATAATTGCTGATGTCTAATGCCAGTACAAGGAGACCCACTGTAGCTCTTAACTTGTAGGTACTTCCTGAATCTGCTACCTTCTGTACCTCATGTCTGTAAACCCTTTTTCATTCTTGTCCACTGGAGAATTATCATCCTGTGGCTAGATATAAATGTGTTCACCATGTTTATCCACCTCAGGTGAGGATGACGGTGTTCGCAGATTGTCATGATCCAGAGGTGCAGAACATTGCCCAATAATGTACAATGGCTGTCAACCTAGAGCAGATCTGTTATATAAAGGTGCAACAGGAATATGTGGCCAGGGCCAAGAATATTAAATGAGTCCCCACTGAACTGTGCCCAAACCGGATCTGTGTTTCATGATTGATCTGGTGAAGTGTAGAAACAGTTCTAAGATCATTAGGATCAAGTTTATACCTCAATGCAAATTACTTACAAATATGGCAGAGTTTGGCAACATTTCATCACTGCTATACTTTGATTTTACTCAGGGAAACTTTATACTTGTGAGAACAATCAATAACTTTTCAGGAACAGAGAGTAGTCATGGACTCCTCTGATTCATACAGTGTGTAGAGACTGTTTAGACTATTTGTTTTACAAATCCTTGAGAAATGTTCCAGTACCATCTGGGGTATTTATCACAGAAACAATAGCAGGCTAACTGATGGAAGGGCTTAGTGGCCAAATGACTGAAGTCATCTCTGAACATGAGAGTTCTTATTTCTAATGTTGAATATGAACATTATCTCAATGTCTTGATGTATTTCATATATGTCATAATGCATCACTGGTTACTTCCACAGGTTTTTTATTTTGATTAATAAACCAAAATTAACTGTTCCTGCATTTTTCTGTCAGTCCATTGTGGTGTGACAAAACTTTTCATTATTATCTATGTGTTTAGTTAATGTAACTACTCCACATAAGGGTAGTATTTGGAACTACAGGTGACTGGGTAAACTCTAATAGACAGCTAAATTCTGTCCTATTGTAATCTCCCAGGTTCCAGGTTACTCAGAAAAGGGAACTTTACATTTTATTAATTCCTGTGACCATTTCACCTAAAAGGGAAAATGATCATAGGTGGGGGACTCTCGAGCTAATTAAGTTTCTCTTTTCGGGAAGGAAGATTTTGGAGGGAAGAAATTAACTTTCCTGGGAAAACCCCTAGATTTCCAGAGCTATTATGGGTTACTTTGGCTTCCAAGAACCCATCCCCTCCAAATGAAATCAGTCCCATCCTCATAGCTGTACTTCATTGTGGGGTAAGTCAGAGTGGGTACCTCTTCCAACTCCCAACATGTCACATTTACTGTTAGGCTCGTCTCGGGGTAGAACTCGTGCTTTCTCGTAACCATACAACATTTATTGTTGGTACCACATAGTGGATTAATTTTGTTCACACCACAATTGCTTGAAATATGTGAATATTTTCTTTCAGGTTTTTAAGGTGAAACAGAACTCTACATTTTTTGCGGAACTTTATTTACAATTTTAAGGACCGCATTTGCAAGGCCACTAGGTGGACTTTGTGTAATTCAAGATTCAGAACCACTGATTAGAGATCACTTTAGGTCTTATGTTACCAGGTGTAGATCAGTGGGGTAAATCAGAATCTTTATTGTCTAGTGAGGTTGACTTCGGGTGTTTGGTGTTTTTCTCTCAATAGTCGAAAACTCCAGATTTCGCTCTAGATTTTCCTGCAACATTACGTTGTTTGATTTGTTGTTTGTATTTCGCCATTGCATGCTTTGTACCGTTTCATAAACAGGGCTTTTCCTATCTGAATCAGACAGAGGCGACACTTAGTATTTTATTCAAATATTTGGGAAAGATCTAAAATTTAGCATGGCGGAAACAGCTTTACTACGGAAACAATATGTCGATGTAGGCAAATCATGTGGGTTAAAGGGTCCTGAGCTCGCGAAGTACGTCTCTGACGAATTCGATAGACATGAGCGTTTACAGGCTGAGATAACCCAGAAGGAAAAAGACAGAGAGGTTGAAATAATTCAGAAGGAAAAAGACAGAGAGGCTGAAATGAGTCAGAAAGAGAGAGAAAGCCGGATAGCTTTAGAGTTGGAGGATAGGAAGCTGCAGGCTGAGATGGATAATAGAGAAAGGGAAAGACAACATCAGTTGGAGATTAGGCGCATGGATAATGAGTTGGAGAGGAGGAGACTGGAGAGTGGTGTTCCTACCACCCCCTCCATTTCCACACGCAGGCCAACTACAGATATACAGACAGAGGAAAACTACCATCACACTGGAGCGATGGCATTTCCTTTGGAACCATATAATGAGAACGCTGAAGGGATTGATCACTATCTTTCCAGGTTCGAACTTATGTGTTCTACATGTGGGCTTGATGAATCTAAATGGTCGGTGAAACTATCCCAGGGTTTGAGAACTACTGCTTTTGAAATTTTCTCTAGACTTAGTCATGAGGAACGACAGGATTACGGTGTTCTCAAAAGAGCTTTACTAACTCGCTTCGAAGTCGATTCTGATAACTATAAAAGGAAATTCAGATCAGCTAAGAAGGAGCCTGGGGAAAGTTACGGCCAATGGGTTGAAAGATTAAAATCCTACCTGCACAAATGGGCAGAGATGGGAAAGTTTGAAGAAACATTTGAAGGACTCCGAGAGATGATATTGATTGACCAATTAAGGGATAAAATGTCATCAGAACTTCGGGCGTTCTTAACACAGAATGGAGCTGATAGACTTGAGGAAATTATTCTTTTGGCAGAGAGATGGGAGAAATCTCAGAAGGAGGTGGGAAGTAAGAGTCGGATGACCAAAGCTTCTCTCCCAGACCAATCACTCAAGACCAAAGAAAAAGAACACACCAACCCCAATAAGAAGTTGAAGATATCTGCGAGCACCAGTCAAACTTATATTCAGGCTGCCAAGAAGAGGTGGAAGGACTACTGTACCAATTGCCGGAAGGTAGGACATCACACAAAAGATTGTCGGAAGAAACCTCCTACCCCTCACACAGTTGCATGTCTGACTCGCCGGAAGGAACGTAAGGTGAGCACTAGTGAAACGTCCAGTGTGACAACTCATGAAGACACCCACTCCAAAATTCCGGTAGTGGAATCCATCTTGCTAAATGGATACCCCGCCATTTGCTTATATGATACAGGTCTAAATTATGACTGCGTCGTAGCAACATCCTTAGTTCAGCCAGAACAGTTGACTGAGGAAATGGTGATGATACAGGGACCCTTGAAAAGTTCAGCCAAGATGTCACTACCATGTGGCTCGAGTACATATAGCTTCGCGTTATGTTACTGGAACAATCAAGGCAGCGGTGATGGAAAATCCCGTGTACCCAGTCCTCCTCGGTTGTCGTTACGTCTTTCTAGGAGAACCTATACAGCCTGTGATAGTCGCTGCTTTGACGACTAATTCTCAGACAGAAAAGACTCCAGCATCGTCGACTCCGACCAACCCTCGACCAGAGGATCTGAAGAAAGCACAGAGTGCTGACAGCACCTTGTTGCCATGCTTCAACAAACTGCCTAAAGCACATTCACCTCCACGTAGAGGCGACATGTATATGAAGGGTGGACTTCTATATCGCAAGGCAGGTAAAAGTGGACAAGAATATTCTCAATTAATTGTCCCGTCTACGTATCGTGCTCAACTATTGGATATGGGCCACAACTTATCTTTCAGTGGGCATATGGGAATAAATGCTACTATGCAAAGAATTTCCATGCACTATTTTTGGCCCGGAATGAATTCTGACATCACCAGATATGTCAAGTCATGCCCTGAATGCCAAAGAGTGACCCCAAGACATAGGACACCCCCTGTCCCGCTTGGTGAGATGCCCCTAACTGGATCTCCTTTCGAGAGAGTTGCCGTAGACATTATCGGACCACTCCCCAGGACGCGGAGGAAGAATCGATACATATTAACATTGGTGGACGTCTGTTCAATGTGGGCAGAAAGTATTCCAATGCCATCAAGTGACTCCAAGCACATTGCTGAAGCCTTACTTGAGATATTTACTCGGATTGGATTTCCCCTCAAAATCCTAACCGACAATGCATCACAGTTTCGCAGTAAACTCATGGAAGAAGTCTTTCGGCTATTTCATACTCGCCATATCTATTCATCTCCCCATTTGCCTCAAACGAACGGGAGTGTAGAACGGTGGAACGGTACCCTCATCAGTATTCTGAGAAAGTAAGCTCATGAAAAACCAGATGATTGGGACACATATATTCCTGCTGCATTATTCGCATACCGGGAAGTGCCGCATCACTCTACTGGGATTGCGCCCGCAACACTGTTGTTTGGGAGGCCAATCAAGAGACCCTTGGAAGTATTACTGAGAACATGGACTGATGATCATGCAGATGATACAGTTGTTACTGCATCTGTTTATGTTGCTGAGTTGAAGAAACGTCTACAACATGGTTGGAGACAAGCGAATGTGAATCTACGTTAAGCTCAACGAAGAATGACTCGCAATTTCAACAAGAAAGCAAAAGATAGATAGCTGACAGTGGGTGAAAAGGTGCTGCTACTACTTCCAACCAGTCAGAACAAGTTGCAAATTGGATGGAAAGGACCCTTTGAGGTGACAGAGAAAATATCTCGTACTCACTACAAAACTTCTGTCAAAGGCAAGTTGAAAGTGTTTCACATAAACCTTTTGAAGAAATGGAATGAAAGATCCGCAACCTCCGAAACTGCACACCTGATGGCTATGACTGTTGCTACTGAAGTAGAACAAGGAATTACCATGGGAACAGAATGTACACTGCAAGCCAAAGAGACATTTCAGGATGTGGATATCAATCCCAACCTATCTCCAGATCAACAGAAGCAAATTCGAGATCTTATGGCAATGTATGCAGAAATACTTACCGACAAACCAGGTCTTACTGATTTAGTGGAATTTCGTTTCTTCTTTTTTCACCGGGGTTTTTTTAGTACCCCTTTCTTTTTTTGGGGCCAAAAGGCCCAAAAACTTTGCAGGGAAGGAGATTCGGGGAGACTCTCACTTTTTCCCAAACTAAACCCCTCGGCCAAAGGGGGGGTTGAAAAAAAACCTAAGGGAACAAGGGGAAGTCCCCTGGATTTTCCCCCACCAAGGTTCTTAATTCCCGGGGCAAAACCCCCACCTACCAGGGGGAAACGCCGTTTCCCCGCTCAAACCGCAAATCCTTTACCAAATTTGGGGGTTTGTTTGGGTTTCCAAATTTCCCCCCAAAAACCGGGAAATTTTAGACCCGGGTTAGCTTTTTGGACTTCCTTTTGGGGCCCCAGAGTTTTTAAGGTTTTTCCCATTTTGGGAAAAACCCCCAAGTGATTTAAAAAACGCATTGGAAATTATTGGGGCCCAACAACATTTCCCGGCCCTTTTCCCCACTTAAAAGGATGAATTTTAGTTTTCCCCCCAAAAATTGAAACCCTTTTTGAGGAGCCCCCTTTTTCGAAACTTGGGACTTTGGTTCAAACCACTTAAGGAAAACAAGGGACAAGGGGGGCCCCAAAAAAAGGGCCCAAATAGGATTTCCAACCCAATTTGGGGGTTTCCTAAGGCCCAAAGGGTATTCTCGGCTTCTCACCCAAGGAAAGGAAATTTTTGGGAGAAAATTCAAGGGGCAAACCCGTTTTCCCCGGGGCCCAAAAAGGGGGGTTTGATAACGCCCCCTTTTGGGTTCAACCCCAAAGGTTCCTCCCGGGCTTCCCCCATTGGGCTTTCACCCTTTTTAAAATCTTAAAAAAGGGGAAATTTTTTCCCCAAGGAAAGGGGAAAAAAAGGGGTTTCCCAAAATTTTAAATTGGGGTTTCCCAAAAACCCTTTGGGAATTTTTGGGGGGGGAAAAAAAAGGGGCCTTTTTTTTTTAAAAAAAGGGCCCCTTTTCCCTTTTTTCCCCAAAAAACCCCCCCCCAAAAGGGGGCCCCTTTTTTTAAAAAAACCCAAAAGGGCCCCCAAAAAAAAACCCCCGGAAAAATTTTCCCCTAAAACCAATTTTCCCTTTAAACCCCCCAAAAAACCCCTCGAAAACCGCCCCCCCAAAATTTGTGGGCCCTTCCCGCCACCCGATTGGGCCCCAGTTAATTTTTTTTGGAAATAAGGGGCCACCCTTAACTCCCCAGAGGAAAGGAGATGATGACTCAGAGCTATTCCCTGTAGCTTATGCAAGCAGGAAACTGAATGCTTCTGAACGGAACTACTCGGTGATCGAGCGTGAGTGCCTTGGTCTAATCTGGGCTGTGGAAAAGTTTCAGGCATACCTGTATGGTAAACATTTTACCGTGCAATGTGATCACCAACCCTTGATGTTTCTGGCATCGTCACGGAATCTGAACGCAAGACTCATGCGATGGTCGCTGCTGTTGCAACCATACTCATTCCAAATCGAATACGTTCCTGGGAAAATGAACGTAGGCGCCGACTTCTTGAGTCGTTGTCCAGTTCCTGATGAACCATCAACTTCGGATGAAGTGGAAAACCAACAAGAGGGATCACAAAAGGAACCGTGTCAGCTGTGAACGACTGAGACGATAGTTCTCCACAGAGATCAATCTGGAGGGGGGCTCTGTCGCATGATGCGCACTCCGTCTTGTTCACTGCTGCACATCACAATTTCAAAACACACTTCTCACTAAAGGTTTGCACTAGAGAGAATTGGGACGCTAGGAATGCGGCGTCAACAGTATTAATAGCTGTGACACCCAATGATGGACAGATCATGTGGTCTAAGCCCGTTCTGTCCATTGGTTAACCTAGAATAATCGCGTCGCCCGCGAATTATTCTGGGTCCAGCGACAGCTAAATTTCGGCACTTGCAGAGCGACCGGCCCAGCATCTAGATGTGTTTTAGGTCTCTGTAAGTCCCTCATCCTGATTCAGAAGGAAAGCTTCAGACGAAATTATGCCTGAGTTTGTTTATTTCTGAGTCAGGTAAAGCTTTAAGTATGAGAGTGTGTGTGTGTGTAAGTTCCGGCACGAATATATATATTTATTCTTCTATTGGAAGATAGAAACCAACTTTCAACCAGTCCCAAGATGGCTACTCTCTGCCAGCGCTGATGTAGATATCTGACGCCCTCTATCTTTCGTTTCCAGAAGAGTGCTGTACAATCACTATGTCTGAAGCTGTGAAAAGAGGCTCAATTATGCCCAGACTGTTTCCTATTCTTGAGTCTAATCCCACTGGCTTGCTGACTGCGTTCAGAGCAGGTTTAGTACAAGATAAACTATGATCTGGTGCTAGGTGTCGCCTTAGTTGCAATCCACAGCGAACCGCCAACACACGCGAATGGAGAAGGAGGAATGAAAGACTCTACCTATTATCTTATATGTTCGTGGCGTGAAGACAGAATGTGTGTGTAACTGTTTAGCATCCATGACTGGTCCAGCATTTATACTGCTGTGATTTATTCGAGCAAGCATTTAGCACTCTGACGAACCACAGTCCAGCTAACAGACCAACACCGGCACTCAAGTAAACGAATAAAAGAAGAATTGTGTTAGATTGAGAGAATGAGTACAATGTGGTGTCTCATCTTTCTTTCACTCTGTATATATATGTGTTATTGAATGAGAGGCACGTGTAAATCCTCATAAGGAACATTTCACATAGACCTCCACATTCATACCAATTATATGTTACTTATATTAACTTTGGAGTGAAATATTTAATGTATGTTTCTTTACATTATTACTTTGATGCAACATGTGGAATGTAGTTTACTGAACCCATCACCCTGTTTGACCGAGTAAGTAAAGGACATAATATGCTTTCGTGCATAAGCACTTCTAAACTGTCAAGGGGAAATATCACCCCAATGTCAGAAGAAGTAAGTAAAGGAAATGACAGAAGAGATGAGAGGGTATAAACAGGAAAGTATCCAGGCAAACCAAAACAATGGTGGCAGCACTGATTGGTAACATGAGTTAATATGTATGAGAGGAACAATCATCCTATTCTGTTCCATTACTATGTAGGGATAAGATATGCTGGGTACATCTCATCATTTACTCTCCATCATTCTTTTCTAGCCTTGTCCGTCACTGTGTCTGTGTCCTCTGTGAGAACATCAGCCAACAGGCCACTATGTACAAGTGCAGTAAAAGAAAGCTTGCCCAATATAATTGCTGATGTCTAATGCCAGTACAAGGAGACCCACTGTAGCTCTTAACTTGTAGGTACTTCCTGAATCTGCTACCTTCTGTACCTCATGTCTGTAAACCCTTTTCATTCTTGTCCACTGGAGAATTATCATCCTGTGGCTAGATATAAATGTGTTCACCATGTTTATCCACCTCAGGTGAGGATGACGGTGTTCGCAGATTGTCATGATCCAGAGGTGCAGAACATTGCCCAATAATGTACAATGGCTGTCAACCTAGAGCAGATCTGTTATATAAAGGTGCAACAGGAATATGTGGCCAGGGCCAAGAATATTAAATGAGTCCCCACTGAACTGTGCCCAAACCGGATCTGTGTTTCATGATTGATCTGGTGAAGTGTAGAAACAGTTCTAAGATCATTAGGATCAAGTTTATACCTCAATGCAAATTACTTACAAATATGGCAGAAGTTTGGCAACATTTCATCACTGCTATACTTTGATTTTACTCAGGGAAACTTTATACTTGTGAGAACAATCAATAACTTTTCAGGAACAGAGAGTAGTCATGGACTCTTCTGATTCATACAGTGTGTAGAGACTGTTTAGACTATTTGTTTTACAAATCCTTGAGAAATGTTCCAGTACCATCTGGGGTATTTATCACAGAAACAATAGCAGGCTATCTGATGGGAGGGCTTAGTGGCCAAATGACTGAAGTCATCTCTGAACATGAGAGTTCTTATTTCTAATGTTGAATATGAACATTATCTCAATGTCTTGATGTATTTCATATATGTCATAATGCATCACTGGTTACTTCCACAGGTTTTTTATTTTGATTAATAAACCAAAATTAACTGTTCCTGCATTTTTCTGTCAGTCCATTGTGGTGTGACAAAACTTTTCATTATTATCTATGTGTTTAGTTAATGTAACTACTCCACATAAGGGAGTAGACTCTTTTCTGTCTGTCATTATGTCGTTATTTGTTTATTTTTATTATTTGTTTATTTCTTTCAAACTCTCATTACTTCTCTATATATTTCGGCGCACTGCTCAAACTCCTCAGTAACTTTAGAACCGTTGTGCCCGACCTTGACATTATAGCTATCAGCGCTGTCCGTGACCGAAGACGGTCAACCCATGAGTCAGCGCTGAAAACATGTCTGAACCCGCTATGTAGACATTTTACAGCCTGGTATAATGATATAGCCAGGTCAGCAGTTCTCTATGTAGGAACGTATAGAACAAACGTACAGACCGGTTTGAACTGGTTATGGTTATAGCTATATTCTACCACGTGACTTGAAGCTATAAAACACCCATACGCAATGGCTGAGTCTCATTCTATTGCTGAATTACAGAAGAGAACGGACCAAGAGATAGAAAGAAGCGGTGAGTAACATTATAATTATTCGTATGTCCCATCCAACATGTGCCACTCGGGTCCACCAGCTCACTCGATCACCAGAGGTGTGGATCACCCTATCTTATGCCACGTGGCCACGTCATAAAGATACCTTCCTCTATTCCTTACCTACTGGGACAACCTGTATACAGCTTTATAAATAAATATATATTTTATATTTATATTTTTATATTTAGAACATTCAAACCAACTAAAATATAACCGCCTTCCTAAATCTATTTTCTTGAGAATTGCTATGGTCTGTGCCAAGCATTCCTTTCACAACGCGAGCTGGCCGAAGCCCTCTGATTTTAATTATAGATAAACACGCAGGCTGAAACACGCTGCCTCTAATGAATACCAGACAGCTCTCCTCGGGCATTCTTCTATTAATATCAGCCTGCTTCACCCCGCCTAATCTCAGATAAATATCAAACAAGAACAGCGGGGTTTAAAAAGTTCCCCCTGACCGCTAATAAGATTATAACTCTGCGCTCAAGCGAGGAATGTTTGCAACGTGGTCCGATGCATAGTTAAATATTTAGAAAAAAAAAACCGGAGAACTATACGGCTGATTTTTGACAATATTTTGTGTGTATCCTTTTACTGTGTATGATACATGGAGCTCTAACTAACGTGAATTCAAAACCACAAAGCGATGGCGCACACACATAATATACACATGCATGACTGTCGCGGAATTCTTGGAGTTGTCGATCGATGAAAGACTGTCTACAGGCAGCCGCAATTCTTTGATGTTGGGGACAGACTGTCCTGATGAGAGTCGGCAAGATTGTGTTGTGGGGAAAAGAATTCTCCAGATCACAAGCCGGCAAGACTATTTGGAGTACCGGGAACAATTCCCCAGATCAAATCGAGACAGCCGGCCGATTGTTTACATCGAGTCGGAAAAGGAGATAGAACAATAATTTCTCGACGCCTAGTGTCTAGTCAGATTTGTGACGTCATTCAGACACAGTTTTAAAACAATCTGTACAAACACCTTAGGCAGGAGTCAACCAAATGTTGTGAGGCAACAAGGATGTGTTTGATGTTCCAGTTCTGATTATGGAAAGAGTCCACAGTGTCTTATCTTGATTTACATCGGCGGACATTTGTCCATTGTGTGATTTAGTGGTCTCGATTTCAAACGGGAATAAATATATGGTATTTAATTAAATAGACCCAAATTAGTTGATTCTTAGGAGTCGAGCTTAGTAATGTGCGTTGTGAGAACTTATTATAGGAGCGTCGGAAGCAGTAGGCTATCGCGTTGCTTAAACTAGCTAGTGTGAGATATCAATTAACTCAATGAGTTAAGAACAAGGTAGAGGGATGACATTCGGGGGGATAAGGGAAATGTTAAATGGTAGGATCTTCCAGTAGGGTATCTACTGGGTATCTGCGCTTTTCTTTTAGTCTTTCCTTGTCTTACCATGACTCAGACCGATGTGATGAGCTCCTCTGCCTTATGACAGAGTTTAGTTCTCTGTTAAATATCTGAGTGCGGCCGTCGGCCTACACTCACCTAATGAAGGTCGGAATCGGGTCGCTCTCACCGGGCGTTCTCTCTTCAACAGGTTCCACTATGTTTTCAAAAAAAAAATCTAGCAGACAAGTCATAGAAGAATATTATGGCTCGATCATTTAAGGCAGGTTTTTAATCAGCGGCAGTTTTTTGCAATCGGCCCATAACCCAGAATGTCTGCAAGAACCTGGCCTCTGCTGAGCAGGAACCGACTCTCATCTAAGAGGGATTTCTCCGTGGTAGTTCTCATCATATTAGAGTGAAGATACTTACAATACCACCAGTAACAGGGACAATAGTAATTATATAGAGAAATTAACAATTAACATTGTGTTTTCCAAGTGGGGAATTCCTGTGAGAAAATAACAATTAACATTTTGCTTCAAAGTGACAGTACACATTTATTTTACTGTACAAGGGTTATCAGATCATCGAACTTTTAGTGACATATTAGTTACAATGTGTGTGTCGGATTCATGATCAGTATTGGTCTACATCCACCATTGGTGACCAGGCATCCGGCCTATCCAAGAGCCAATAGAGGAAGTCGACACCTGCCGCGCATCATTTGGTGAGGTCCTTCTGTACTTGATCTGTGGTGCTGTTGTGTGGCCGGTACTGCGATGAAAGCAGACTTTGATCCTGAGCTGTTCGGTCTGATTCTGCATACACCCTAGATTATACGACAGACATTCTACACACACACTTTGCACATAACTGACACTGTTCTATATTAAATTAATTTGTCATTTTGTTAGAAGCTAGAGTTGTGTAGTATGTTTTGGAAAAGAATGAGAGGCGGCATGGCCCAGTGATAAGAAGAAGAAGAAGAAGAAGAAGAAGAAGAAGAAGAAGAAGAAGAGGAAGAAGAAGAAGAAGAAGAGTGAGAGAGAGAGAGAGAGAGAGAGAGAGAGAGAGAGAGAGAGAGAGAGAGAGAGAGAGAGAGAGAGATCCAAAGACTGATGGGGTTTGTTGACAGAGATCCAAGAGATCCTCAAGATAATGATATGGAGTTAAAAGAATGTGGGTGTTGATTCCCCTCAACCCAGGGACGACACTTATTACGACAATTACCAAATCATTTCTGTCTATTCATCATCATGTGCCATGCCGACTGGCGCAAGTAGCGAACACGTCTCTCCGCAGTATCGGAAACGCATGAAAATATACCGTTGTAAAGCAGTATCGATTCATTGGGCGGTGTATGCCCTAAACGGTAGTAACGATAGCTGAACGCCTGACCAGTCATCATCAGCATGTGCCATATCGGTAAGTGAGGGCGGTCATGACTTGTCTATCTAATACATACCGCCTCAGTCTTAGCGCATAGCATTTACAGGCCGGTAAAGCGTCAATATATTTCCAGGACAACGCTGTCAACCCCAGCATTATTTTTGTGTTTGTAAATTCTTTGCAAGAGTGCCCAGTGTTTTCTGAACCACCCGGCACCCGTGTCATAAATAACAAGGCGGCCTGCTGCCAAATCGGTTGCTGCTGTGTGCCTTATGCTATGGTGTCTAATAGCTCTGCTCTGAAAGTTGTAGTGATGTAGTTGTAATGTAATGTAAGCGCCCATCATTGTAAGCTCACGTGTCTCTTTCACCTTTTATTACAGATTGAAACTGCTAAACAAGGAGGGAAAGGGGAAGCGGCTGTGCGGAAGACCACGAAAGGTCTGACCATAGGTAAAATCTAACACTGTATCATCACCATCATTCAGCATCATCACTATAGCGGCACCCATTGTTGTTGTCAAGCGGAGAATGAAAAACATCATCATCATCATCATCATCGTCATCATCTTCTTCAGCTACCACTGATGACGTGAAGCATAAAAATACATCTACTCCCTGACCCTGTTGCCGTCAAGTGTGTGCGCGGTGTGTATGTGTATGTGTGTGTGTGTGTGTGTGTGTGAGAGAGAGAGAGAGAGAGAGAGAGAGAGAGACAGACAGACAGTTAAACAGACAGACAGACAGGCAGAGGAAGAGAGCGAGCTAGAGAGATAGAGAGACGTAGAGGAAGAGAGCGGACTAGAGAGACAGACAGAGTGAGAGAGAGAGGGCAAGAGAGAGAGAGAGAGAGAAGAGAGAAGAGAGAGAGAGAGAGAGAGAGAGAGAGATAGCGTCAGAGCGTGGTGGGTGGTATTCCAGGTGATCATTGTTGGTAGATAGTGCATTCTGTGTGTGCTGTCTCTGGTCACAAAAGCTAGTCTGATCATCCCCGTGGGTTGAGAGAGAGAGAGAGAGAGAGAGAGAGAGAGAGAGAGAGAGAGAGAGAGAGAGAGACCGTCAGAGCGTGGTAGTAGCATTCCATGTGATCTCAGTTGGTAGATAGTGCATTCTATGTGCTTTGTTCTCTGGTTACTAAAACTTGTTTGCTTATGTCAATCCACAGAATTGAACCAAAAAAGAACCAAACCCTCATTGACACGTGGACCACACCGAAATCTACCACGCACAAAAAGGTATGGCCTCAGCTAAATGTAAGATGTACGTGTATCTGTGTAGCTGAGCTAACTATGCACTCGTCAGAAATAATATGGGCTAACTGTATGGATATCTGGGCTCTCATTCTGAGTGAAAAGGGGTTGTCGAGTATAAAGTCTGTGGTACCTTCGTTACAATCATGCTATCTTACTATCTCCCTTGTCGTGTGGTTACCTCCCTTGCTTTGTGTATATCAGGCATAAAAATGTTTCATATTCTGTGTAATTTACAATGTATGCATGTGCTATATGGATCCTATAATTCCTTCTGCAGATTTACACGGTCTACAGCAGATAAAAGAGGTGGACAATTGAGAGCTGCTTACAAAGAAAAGTCAACCATACACCAAGGTATGTATGCTGTCGTTTCCCACTGTTGTTCTGTGGTAACTAATATACATCATTGTAATCGTTAACAAATTAGTATATCAGGTCCTAACTAACTCAGAAATGAGGTGCCACTCCCTAAAGGTCATATTTTAGTATATAAATGATCTCTCTAATATAAATTAGTTTTATGGATCATGTAGTAGTAACGGATGTTCTAATTAACTCAGAAATGATGTGCCGCTCCAGTGAGGTCGTATTTTACTATATAAATGATCTATAATATAAATTAGTGTTATGGATCATATAGTAGTATGGGATGTCTTAACTAAGTGAGAAATCTGGAGCCGCTCCTTCTAGCTCTTATGGTATTATATAAAGAGTCTATCAACAAAAGTACGAAATACTAACAGACCAACCCCTTCTTTAATAGTACTACATGTCATGTCACATTCTAGAACTTCATATTTTGCTATTTCTTAAAAATGTGATATATTTTTAGATAAACATATAATCAAAATAGAGAATTGTTTTAAGGTAAATGTAGACATTTTTGAATTCAAAGAGACCCAGGTACTGGACCCCAAACTTCGTAGTAGTGGGAAACATCCTAAAATTTTACGAGGAATTTTATATAAGGATTTCTTTATGTACATTAATAATTTTGATAGAGTAGCCATGTGTACATTTACCTTAAGACAATTCTCTACAGCCGACATGTGAATAAGCCCAAGTCAAGGGAAGCTGTCTAACGACTCTAACGTTTGATATTTCTGCCACTGGTTTGCTAAGCGATCTGTCGGTTTCCTACGATCTGTCACGGGTATCCCGTTGAATACCGACAGACATCGAAAGAAACATAACATGTCAGTGTATTGCTTATGGCTTAAGTCATGTAAAATATTAATGCCGTGATTATGTCTAATGTGTTTCGGTAAGTCCTCTACACAGCACCCTATCGGGTGCTCATTTATGTGATATATATCAAAACTGGTCTCGGGTATTGTCTCTACCATGTACTTAGTTCCAGGTCTATGTGTAGGGCGTAGTTAACCATATCCCTGTCCTGAACTATAGCTATAAAATCGTCAAAGTCGTGTTCGTTGTTAACTAGGTTGGGGATTTCAAGTTGGCATGCATTGTTAGACCATGAATGGTAAAATCTAAGTTCTAATGTCTCCTTATGTCGTAAAATCATGTTATGAGAATAATTTACCTTACACCTACATGTCTGACTAGTAAATATTTGTCTTGAAGTCTTGGTCCAGTCAATTGGTTGTGTTGAGTCTGGTCGATGAAAAAAAGTATAGGTCGATACATATTTGTGGATGTTCTGATGTGTCCTAAGTTAGGGCTAGACGTCTCTATATTTTTGCTGGAATTCATCGTCGCGGATGGTGTATACGGTCTTTAGTACCTCATCAATCTCTACTTCGTCATCTGTCTCTACGACGAGTTCCTCTGCTTCAACTTGGTCAAGTTTCTGCTTGTTAGCTGAGTCTGTGTCTGCTGGTGCTTTCCTTTTACGCGATGAGGGTGTAGTATCCGTTTTTTATGTTGATGGTGTAGAGGCTGAGTCTGTAGTGTCTGTGTTTGATGTTGAGGGTGTAGATGATGTCTGTTGATGTGTTTTCATGTGTCGTTTTAGGTTATCTTTCCTATTGTATAAGTTGCCACAGATGTGGCATGTGTGAGTTTGGTTGTTGTGTACAGCGTCAATGTGGCGTAAAATCTTGCTGTTTTCCGTAAAGTTCTTACCACAGATAGAGCAGAGAAAGACAGATATCTGAATACTTCCCATAGTAGAGCAAAGAGTAGTAACTGATGATAGTGTGAGACAAATGGTTTCTAGCGGTTAATAATGCTTATAGCGCGATTCCGCTAGTTGTCAGTAGTATTGTCCGGCTTCGCTTAGTATTTCCGCAACTATTTCTGGTGTATTAAATAATGACTTGTCATGTGTTGCTCCAACGGTTAAGGTACAGTGAGTAATATTTTCAATCTTCTTTTACAAATGTATGTGTGGGATGTCAAACAGCTGTGGAGAAAATATATTTATCAAACAGGTTACATCCATTATTTTTATTATATGTTTAACTAAAAATATTTCACATTTTTAAGAAATAGCAAAGTATGAGGTTCTAGAATGAGTCATGACGCGTAGTACTATGAAAGAAGGGGTCATTCTGTTAGTATTTCGTACTTTTGTTGATAGACTCTTTATATAATACCATATGACCTCGAAGGAGCGGCTCCAGATTTTTCACTTAGTTAAGACATCCCATACTACTACATGATCCATAACACTATTTATATTATAGATCATTTATATATTAAAATATGACCTCACTGGAGCGGCACCTCATTTCTGAGTTAGTTAAATCATCCCTTACTACTACATGATCCATAACACTAATTTATATTAGAGAGATCATTTATATAGTAAAATATGACATTTAGGGAGTGGCACCTCATTTCTTAGTTAGTTAGGACCTGGTTTACTACTGTGCTACCCATTACAATGATTTATATTAGTTATCACAGAACAACAGTGAGAAACGACAGCATACATACCTTGGTGTATGGTTGACTTTTCTTTGTAAGCAGCTCTCAATTTTTCACCTCTTTTTTCTGTTCTAGACCGTGTGAATCTGCAGAAGGAATTATAGGATCCATATAGCACATACATACATTGTAAATTACACAGAATATGAAACATTGTGAAGCAAGGGAGGTAACCACACGACAAGGGAGATAGTAAGATAGCAAGATATTAACGGAGGTACCACAGACTTTATACTCGACAGCATCTTTTCACTCAGAATGAGTGCCCAGAGATCCATACAGTTAGCCCATATTATTTCTGACGAGTGCACAATTAGCTCAGCTACACAGATACACGTACATGTTTAATTTAGCGGTGGCCAAACCTTTTTGTCCGTGGTAGATTTCGGTGTGGTCCACGTGTCAATGAGGGTTTGGTTCTTTTTGGGTCAACTCTGTCGATTGACATAAGCAATCTAATTTCAGTAACCAGAGAAAAAAGCACATAGAATGCACTGTCTACCTACAAAAATTATCTGAAATGCCATTACCACCCACCACGCTCTGACGGTCTCTCTCTCTCTCTCTCTCTCTCTCTCTCTCTCTCTCTCTCTCTCTCTCTCTCTCTCTCTCTCTCTCTAGAAACCCACGGGGATGATCAGATTAGCTTTAGTGACCAGATACAGCATACACAGAATGCACTATTTACCAACAACAATCACCTGGATTACCACCTACCACGCTCTGACGCTGTCTCTGTCTGTCTGTCTGTCTGTCTGTCTGTCTGTCTGTCTAGCCCGCTCTCTTCCTCTACCTCTCTCTATATCTCTAGCTCGCTCTCTTTCTTTGCCTGTCTGCCTGTGTGTCTCTCTTTCTCTCATACACACACCGCACACACACGTGACGGCAACAGGGTCAGGGAGTAGCTGTTTTTCTATACTTCACGTTAACATTGGTAGCTGAAGAAGATGATGACGGCGATGCTTTTCATGTCTCCGCGTGACAACAACGACGGAGGCCTCTATAGTGATGATGCTGAATGATGGCGATGATACAGTGTTAGATTTTACCAATTTTCAGTCCTTTCATGGTCTTTCGCGCGGTCGCTTCCACTTTCCCTCCTTTTCAAGTAGTTTCAGTCTATAATAAAAGACGAAAGAGACACGTGAGGTTACAATGATGAGTGCTTACATTACATTACAAATACATCACTACAACAGTCAGAGCAGAGCTATTAGACACCATAGCACACAGCAGCGACCGATTTGGCAGCAGGCCAAGTTGTTTTTTTATGACACGTGTGCCGGGTCGTTCAGAAAACACTGGGCAGTCTTGCAAGTAATTTACAAACTCAAAAAGAATGCTGGGGTTGACTGTGTTGTCCTGTAAATTTATTGACGCTTTACTGGACTGTAAATGCTATGCGTTAGAAGTGAGGCGGTATGTATTAGATAGACGAGCCATGACCGCCCACACTTACTTATATGGCACATGCTGATGATGACTGATCAGGCATTCAGTTATCTATGATTACTACCGTTTAGGATATACACCGCATTCGTTCAAATGAATTGATACCGCTTTACAAGGCTATATTTACATGCGTTTCCGATGTTTTGGAGAGACGTGGTCGCCTACTTGTGCCAGTCGGCATGGCAAATGATGATGGATAGACAGAAATTATTTGGTCATGCATATGTATATTCTGTGTGTGCGCCATCGCTTTGTGGTTTTGAATTCACATTAGGTAGAACTCCATGTATCATACACAGTAAAAGGACACCAGAAAAAAAAAACATTGTCAAAAAATAGCCGTATAGTTCTCCGTTTCTTTTCTTAATATTTAACTAAGCATCGGACCACGTTGCAAACATTCCTCGCTTGAGCGCAGAGATATAATCTGATTAGCGGTCAGGGGGCACTTTCTAAACCCCGCTGTCCAGGTTTGATATTTACCTGAGATTAGGCTGGTTGAAGCGGGCTAATATTAATAGAAGAATGCCCGAGGAGAGCTGTCTGGTATTCATTAGAGGCAGTGTGTTTCAGCCTGCGTGTTTATCTATAATTAAAATCAGAGGGCTTCGGCCAGCTCGCATTGTGAAAGGAATGCTTGGTACAGACCATAGCAATTCTCAAGAAAATAGATTTAGGAAGGCGGCTATATTTTAGTTAGTTTGAATGTTTTAAATTTAAAAATATAAATATAAAATATATATTTATTTATAAAGCTGTATGCAGGTTGTCACAGTAGGTAAGTAATAGAGGAAGGTATCTTTATGACGTGGCCACGTAGCATAAGATAGGGTGATCCACACCTCTTGTG
Organism: Cepaea nemoralis; assembly: GCA_014155875.1. NCBI lineage: Eukaryota > Metazoa > Mollusca > Gastropoda > Stylommatophora > Helicidae > Cepaea > Cepaea nemoralis. Next base: position 142,174 of record JACEFZ010011444.1, read on the forward strand.
ATCGAGTGAGCTGGTGGACCCGAGTGGCACATGTTGGATGGGACATACGAATAATTATAATGATACTCACCGCTTCTTTCTGTCTCTTGGTCCGTTCTCTTCTGTAATTCAGCAATAGAATGAGACTTAGCCATTGCGTATGGATGTTTTATTGCGGCTAGTCACGTGGTACAATATAGCTATAAGCATAACCAGTTCAAACCGGTCTGTACGTTTGTTCTATACGTTCCTACATAAAGAACTGCTGACCTGGCTATATCATTATACCAGGCTGTAAAATGTCTACATAGCGGGTTCAGACATGTTTTCAGCGCTGACTCATGGGTTGACCGTCTTCGGTCACGGACAGGGCAGATAGCTATAATGTCAAGGTCGGGCACAACGGTTCTAAAGTTACTGAGGAGTGTGAGCAGTGCGCCGAAATATTTAGAGAAGTAATGAAAGACAGAAAGATAGAAAGAAATAAAGAAATAATGAAAATAAACAAATAAAGACAGAGTGAATGACAGAAAAGAGAGAAAGAGAAAATAAAAAAATAAAGACAGAAACAGGTCCGCTTGGTATATTTTAAGACTCCCTGACAGCAATCGTCTTTTACTATCTACTTTCATTAGTTAGTTAGTCTTTCCTCTTCAGCCTAAGGCGGCGCATAAGGCAGAAGTCCTGTCTCTCCTTGCTTGGCGGTTCGCTGCTACCTGTTGTAGATCTTGGATATTACTTGGCCATTGAATGAGCCTTCTCTAATGATGGTTCTACGCAGGGTCTCTCTTGGTCTTCCTCGTTTTCTTTTCCCTACTGGTGACCATATGAGGGCTTGGTAGGGGAGTCTTGTCTTGTCCATTCTGAGTACATGGCCGATGTAGTTCCAACGGCGTCTTCTTATGAAATTGGATACTGTATCTTGCTTAGTCTCTTGTCTTATTTGCAAATTGGTTCTGAAGTCTGTCCAGTGGATGTTTAGAAGTCTTCTATGCATTTGTTCTCAAAATTGTCTAATATTTTTTTTATCTAAAGCTACTGTTGATTTCCAACTTTCACATCCATACGTTAACACTGGAATCACACAGGAGTTGAAGATTTTATGTTTTGTGTGTTTGCTGAGTGTCTTTGACTTCGAGATGTTTGACAATTTATTGAAGGCACTAGATGCCAGTGCGATTCTAGATGATATTTCTCGTGATGAGTCCCCTGTAGATGTCATTTTGCTTCCTAGGTATGTGAAGCTGTTGACTTTTTCAAGTACGTAGCTGTCCAATTTGGTGTCATCTGAACTGTTGGTAAGATCAATAGTCTTTGTTTTTGTGGTGTTAATTTGGAGACCAATTTGCCCTGAAACATTTTGGAGGTGGTTTATTTTCTCTTGGGCATCCGGGTGTGTTGAACTCAAAAGCACTATGTCGTCGGCAAAGTCCAGGTCTTCTAGAATTGTGTCAACCCAATGGATACCCATATTTGTGTTGTTTGTGCATTTGCACATGACCCAATCGATAGATATTCCAAAAAGCATCGGTGATAAGACACAACCCTGTTTCACTCCTGTTTCGACTGAGAACCATTCAGAGTTGCCTGTTTCTGTTCTTACGCAGCAACGTGTTTATTTGTAGAAAGATTTTATGACGTTGGTATATTTGGTAGGAAAACCATAGATTTTAAGTAGATTCCAAAGTGAAGGACGGTGGATACTGTCGAAGGCTTTTTGAAAGTCGACAAAGTTGATGATTAATTTCGACTGGAATTCTACGGAGTCTTCAATGATTATTCTGAGGGTGAAAATGTGGTCTATGCATGACAGTTTAAGTGTGAAGCCTGCTTGTTCTTCCCTGAGCCTTTCATCTATCACCTTTTTCAATCTCTCAAGTAACATGCCACAAAAAAGTTTTCCTGGTACTGACAATAGTGTGATACCACGCCAATTATTGCAATCAGACATATCGCCCTTTTTAGGCAGTTTGAAAATTACACCATCTTTCCACTGTTGTGGTGGGGATTCGCTTTGCCAGATTTCATTGATCAGCTGTAACAAACGTTGTAAGGTGTTCTAATCTGCTGCTTTGAGTATTTCTCCTGAGATTACATCTTCACCAACAGCTTTGTTGTTCTTCAATTTTTTTATGGCTGCCATGGTGAATGACTCGCAGGAGGCATCTAGAGGGGAATAGTAATTTCTCCATCCAGGTTCGGAACAGTGTCAGGCTGCGGTCTATTTAATATTTCTTTGAAATGTTCTGCCCATCGTTGCTTTTGAAGGTCATCGGATAACAATTGATTGCCTTGTTTGTCTTTGATGGGTATATTTGGTGTGGGTGAGTGATTGCATAGTTGCTTCATGATATGGAATACGGCTCTGTTGTTTCCAGTTCTGGCAGCTGCTTCGGCTTCGGAGGCCAGGCTGTGAATAAAGTTCTGTTTGTCTTTTCGTGCGCATGATTTCACCTCTTTATCCAACATAGAGTATTTTTGTTATGGGTATCATGTGTAGATGTGTCTTTTGCAGAAAGAAGTGTTAGTTTTGCTTGTTTTCTTTCTTGTATCTTCGTCCAGGTGTTATCGCTTAGCCACTTCTTCTTCTGTCTTTGTACGTAGCCGACTGTGTTTGTTGCAGCATTTAGCAAGGTATTTTTTTTAGGAAATTCCAATTTTCTTCAATGTTGTTTTTAATATTCGCATTGCTCGATATACTTTCTTTGTTAGCATAGCTGCTTCGTACCTCTGAATTGAATGCGAGTTGGTGTTCTTTAGTCAGTTGGGACTGTGAGTTTATTTCCTTAATTCTGGGTGATCTGTGCAGAGTCTTGAGCTTTATTTTTAGTTTGGCAATGCAGAGATTGTGATCACTGCCAGCATCTGCACCTCTGTAGACTCTGACGTCTTGTACTGATGAAAGGAATTTGGCATTAATGCAAAAATGGTCTATCTTTCCATTTCATTAGTAGGCATTATTTTCACATGTCATGAGTTGACTCCTGGGTGACCTTTACCTGTCGGAAGTACAATTTGTTAATGGAGAAAAGGGAGATTATTAATTCTGGTTGAGTCAAGAGACACGAATCGCCTCCCTTGGTTACTTTTATTCTGTTTGTAAAAAAGGGAAATTATTTGGGATGTTTTATAACGTATTTCAATGATTATCTTAGCAGGGTATGACTTATTTTATTTGAGAATAATATTTTTATATTCACATTAATAATCTCTGTTATACATACTAGAAATATAGCCATTTATTATGTTTTTTAGGAATAATTTTTAATAATAATGTATGGCAGTCTAGTATTTTTTAAAGCTGATTGTCACGAATCGCTTAGAGTTGAAGCCTGGGTACTATGGACACCTGCCGAATGTTGATAACTATCATCGTGAAATTTTATTCATGCATCCAACTCTGGATACTCGAAGTAACTCGAGTGATGGAATAAATCATTTTTCCAATCTGTCATATTGACTTCGATCTCCTCATCGAACGGTTCGATATCCACGTGGGGCCGGGGCGGTGTGGGGCGGCCCGGCGCGGTGTGGCGCGATCCGGACCGGACGTCGGCGCGAGTCGGCTCGAGTCAGCGCGATACTGACCGGACGTCGTCACGCGAACCGGCGCGAAAACGGCGCGAACGTGACCGTGCGGGTGTTAGGCACTAGGGTAGGGGGTATCCATGGACCGGAAGTCAACCAGAAGTAGTTAACAGTAAGTGACAACCTGACGTAACCCAGGTAAATACCCGCTAATATGTTTGAAAATGAGGCCCGCTTTATATGAGGGCCACTGGGGGAGGTATAACATTCATATACGGAAATACTACCGGTAGACCTCCTCCATGGCCCTCATTTCCTCATCAAATACCTCCTTCCCTACTACTGATATTGTCCGTATTTAATTGTCACTTCAATACCTCATTATTAGTGTGATATTTTCCCCTTTCCCATCTATTCCAATTCTACAGTTGGTTCAGTCTTCATTGTTCCTTGATAATTCCGTCTGCCTGATTTCAAATCTAGCGTTACCTGAGTAAAGTTGCAGCTCCATAATACAGAATCAAGACAGAACACATGATATACCTAAGAACTTCACACTCAAAGATATAAATGTCACACACAGATACAAAAGAACGTTTCTTCAAATGTCTGTATCATCGAGAAAGAAAAAAAAAATAAATAAATAAACAATGAACAATTAGAATACTTAGTGAGAACACTGGAAAAAAAAAAATTTTTTTTCCCCCTTAATTTAAAAAA
>JACEFZ010011445.1:0-40270 GCA_014155875.1 Cepaea nemoralis
AGGACAACCAATCACACAAGTATAGCCAATCACACAAGGACAGCCAATCACACAAGGACAGCCACAGCCAATCACACAAGGACAACCAATCACACAAGGACTGCCAATCACACAAGTATAGCCAATCACACAAGGACAACCAATCACACAAGGACAACCAATCACACAAGGACAGCCAATCACACAAGTATAGCCAATCACACAAGGACAACCAATCACACAAGGACAGCCAATCACACAAGGACAACCAATCACACAAGGACAACCAATAACACAAGGACAGCCAATCACACAAGGACAGCCAATCACACAAGGACAGCCACAGCCAATCACACAAGGACAGCCACAGCCAATCACACAAGGACAACCAATCACACAAGGACGGCCAATCATACAAGGATGGTCAATCACACAAGGACAACCAATCACACAAGAACAACTAATCACACAAGGACAGCCAATCACACAAGGAAAGCCAATCACATAAGGACAGCTGATTTGTCCATTAAAGAAGTAAATCACAAATGTCACATAGATTGGTACACATCCAGAGCAGTTAATCACACACTTTAATTGATCCATGCCAGGCTCCAGATAAAGAGTTGAATAGGGTTATTACATAAAGGGTTAACAACAAAGCAGAATGTAACTCTACTAGACCGCTGTACCGATTTTTCAGTAATTTCCGAATCTGCCGCTATACTGCTGTACCTAATTTTTGATACTTTGCCTAGTACATGAAAAAAATGCGTCACAAACTAAAAATAACTAACCAATCGTGGCCAAACCTCATTGTTAGCCAATTGCAAATATCTGCCCCCATGTGTTTGAATTGACTTTGTGTGGTTTAACGTGAAAAATTCTGAAAATTCACAATGAAACAAGCGGCTGATGAACCAAGCACTTCAACAAGAAAGCGAAGTAATTCTAGGCTTTTCACAGTCCAACAGGTGATTGATACTTTGGTTGATTCAGACTCTGAGGAGTCCGAATTTCATCAAGAATACGTTTCCTGGGACATCGTCTAATATTATCTGTGTTGTGTGCATGGAAAAGCACTCCAGGTACAACAAGCAAAATCCTGGAGTGTCTTACAAAGACAATCCATGCAAGAAGGTGAAGAGCAACATCTGGTGCTCACTTTGCAAGAAGTACCTCTGTGTCGTGTCCTCCTTTAAAGTGTCGTCCCTGGAGTGAGGAGATCCGACACCCACATTATAATATTATTTTTTTTCCCCCTCAATATTCTGGAGAATCCACCAGCTTCCGTCCAACACACTCCATCAGCCTATGGACACCTTTTCCTATCACTCTCACTGTCGTACTATGCCCCCTTCTCATACTTCCCCAACGCAACATACTCAACAACTCTTGCTTCTAAAAATTAATAAACATTAATTTATTAAAATAAAAGTGTAACGTGTATGAGACGTGTATGCGAAGAAAATGTGTGACGTGTTCTATAAAGTGTGTAGACTCTGTCTCTCAGACATCAACTCAGTCAGCTGATCACAGCAAAGATAGACCACAGCACGTTACGTCAGAACAAGTACGTCTCACCCGTTGCCGGAACCATCTTGCCGGATAATGCTTTGCCTCTGTAGACCTCTGGTAATCCAATTTCATGAACATCCGAAATAGACACCGGTGGTATTAAGAGTTAATCAGGGACCGGTTGCACTCTACACAATGTCCGTTCCTAATGTTCCTAAACAAACTGCACAAGTCTTTTGCAGTGTGTACGCAGTTAGTTAGTTAGTCGACAGATCATCCTCGTTGCACATCGAACCATTCAGTCCATAAGTGCTAATTACTAATGTTAATTGTTACTGTACTAACACTAGGTACTCTTAGCCGGTTCTCGGTTCGTTACTACTGTCTGATGCTGTGTGGTGCATCAGTATGCATCACTCTCTTTGATGAATCAATTTCCTTCTAGCGTAAGTTACGTTTCTGTATGCAACTTTATTGACTCTTGAACTGGTGTTCTTCAGAAGGGTTTTTTAATTCTTTCCCAAAACTTGTAGAGTTTCCTTGGATCTGGTAGGGAACCTAGGATAGAAACAACACATCTGGTGATAGTACTAGTCACTGATCCCTTCGGCTGAGTGTAAGCCTATTACCTTGCTTAATGATCTTTAGCTAACTAGACTTAGTCACAGAGCAGATTAGCTACCCACCTAGAGTCGAATCAGGCTATGACAAAGAAAAAATCACCAAACAGAATGCGGAACCCCGCCCACCAGGGACACCTACGGGAAGATCCCAATTATCCTTCATTACTCAACTAGTAAAGCTTATCAACACTTCACTAATCTATTCTAGCTAACAGAGCCAAGTATCACTTCACTACTCTAGCTAGTTTCCACTAACAGTGCTAATCATCACACTATAGTTTAACAAGGCTACTGCCTAAAGTAATTATAACGAATATATTATAATAAGTTATACCTTAAATGGCACTACTGCAGTCCTATAAATCATATCTACATCTGCCATATAGGCACGTGCAAAATTAAGTCACTAATTAACACACGGTAGATATTATTTCCACTGGCACTGCAGTGCCCTGCACTCTGTCTAGAGCATTATTCAAGTCCACCCTAGTTGATCTCAACTCGAGTTTATATGGCAAACTACCAAAGTTGTCCACGTGACGTTATCCTTTACTCCCCCACACAGGTGGCACAGTGGCAAATCATCCCCTGTCAAGAACTATTTTCCTGGCTTAAATCCTGTCAAAGTTGTCAGTAATTGCCTAGATTCTCAAAACAAGCCAGCTAGTTTCTGTAAACTCCCAACAAAGAGTTTCGATACCAAGCTGCCAATCATCTTGATGTTCCGGAACCCAAGAATTGACAGATGCACTGTTTTCCATACTAGGTACTTCCGTTTTACATCTGCCCCTGTGATCTCACGGCTTCCATCTGCATTAAAATGTTGACAAACTTGTCACTCTTCTGTTCCGTGGTGACAATCCCAGCAGCCATTTCCGTCTGATGTCCGGCAGTATAGATGACAAACGGCACCATTCCATATCCTTCTCCCTCACCACCAAATGTGTTTATGGGCTGACACGATGTAACCTGTACAACTGTGTTTACTCTGTTAGTACAAATAGATGTCGCTGGTCGATCGTCCGCTTAATCCGAAAATCCTCTGTAATAATCAACCGGATAAACACACGGTTTCATTTTGTGACATAGGCCCCCTCCTAAGAGAGTAGTCCATCTCACTCTTCTCCACCGTGAGTTTAATCCAGATGATTCATTCTTCTTCTTCAGGAGCTGGGTGTCTTGACAAGAAATCCGCTCCAACATTTTCCTTCCCAGGAATGTACTCTACTGTGAAATTATACGGTTGAAGTAACAACGACCACCGCATCAAACGTGCGTTGAGCTTCTGAGAAGTAGCCAGGAACATCAGGGGCTGATGATCTGACTGGACCCGAAACTTAACTCCATACAAATATGGCTGAAATTTTTGCACTGCCCATACGAGGGACAAGCATTCTCTCTCGACGGTTGAATAATTCCTCTCCGCCTGTAGAAGTTTCTTACTTGCGTATGCCACAGGTTTCAAAACCGAAGCATCGTCTTTTCCTTCCTGTAACAAAGCGGCTCCAATTCCAATCGCACTTGCATCCGTTCTCAACACAAATGGTTTGGAAAGGTCAGGGAGCTGTAATACAGGTTTGCTGACCAAGGCCTCCTTTAACTGACTATAGGCATTCTCACATTCTGGTGTCCAAATGATTTGATCCGGTAATCCCTTTTTCAAGGTTTCCGTCAACGGAGCTCCCAGTTCAGTGAAATGTGGGATAAATTTGTGGTAGAACCCACACAACGAGAGAAAAGATCGCACATCCTTCTTCGTTTTTGGCCTTGGTGCATTTCTGATTTTCTCCAGGTTCTTCTCTTCTGGAACAATGTGTCCTGGAGTGATGGTGTGACCTAGAAATTCCAGAGTCTGGTAACCAATCATGCACTTGGTTGGACGAGCAGTAAGCCCTGCTTCCTTGAGTCTATTAAACACTCTCTCCAAGGATTGTAAGTGGTCATCCAAGCTGTCACTGGAAATCAGAATATCATCCATGAATGAGATGATGGACGGATCCTGTAACGGATCTAGTAAAGTCCTCATCATGCGTGTAAACACACTAGGTGCATTGCTGAGTCCAAAGGGCATGACCTTGAATTCGTAGTGTCCACTGGGTGTACTGAAAGCTAACAGTGGTCGAATCTCCGGTTTGACTGGTATCTGATAGTACCCCCGACTCAGATCCACCTTTGAAAAGTACCGAGCCTTATGGAGCCTAGCGAATAACTGAGTTGGATTCGGCAAAGGTTCCACCTGAAACTGTGTATGACTGTTCAGCAGTCGGTAATCTATACACAACCTGTGTTCTCCACTTGGTTTGCGTAACAAAACTACCCCCGCATTGTATGGGGATGTGGATGGTGCAATCACGTCATCCTCCAGCAGTTTTTTTATTTCCTCCTCCAGGGCCTTTTCTTTAGAGAATGGCACTGGGTAAACCTTTTGGCGAACAGGCTCCTGTGTGGTCAAAGTCATCTCGCACTCAACCAACCTCGTTCGTCCAGGTTTATCAGTCAGTATCTCCTTATGAGACTTGAGAACCTGGGTTATCCTTTCCCTCTCCTGGGAGGTCAGATCAGGGTTCACTTGCACATCCCTATAAGTTTCCTGGTGTACTAAGGGATATTCCCTGCCCTCGCTGGTTCCCACTTCTGTCTCCACTGCAACAGCCATTGCCATGAGGTGAGCTGCCTTGTCTCCGGGTCTCTCTTCGTATTTCCGCAAGAGATTGATATGGAAAATCTTCGACTTTCCCCAGATCCGGATTTGATAGTTGGTTCTGGATATCACCCTTTCCATGGGAAATGGTCCTTGCCAACCTATCTCCAGTTTGTTGTTTCCCGTTGGGAGTAACAACAAGACTTTATCTCCTACCTCTAGAGATCTTTCTTTAGACCTACGGTTGTAGTAAGCCGCATGTCTTTTCCTGGCCTTTTTCAAGTTTTGATTTGCCAGAGTCCATCCCTTGTGGAGTTTTTCTTTCAGTTCCTCCACGTATTGATAGGATGAGATCACTTCTTCTGACGTCCCCTCTTCAGTCCAACTCCTCAACATGGCTTCCAACGGTCCTTTGATTGGACGACCAAACAGCAACGTAGCGGGTGGTAGTCCTGTTGAGCCATGAGGAACTTCCCGATAGGCAAAGAGTGCTGCTGGGATATATTCATCCCACCTATCAGGTTTTTCCTGCGCTAATTTCCTGAGCATTGTCATCAACTGTGCCGTTGAAACGCTCTACTTGTCCATTGGCTTGAGGGTGGTAAGGGCTGGTATGTATGTGGTTAGAGTGAAACACCCTAAATACCTCCTCCATGAGTTTTCCACAAAACTGAGATCCATTATCCGTCAGAATTTGATCCGGAAAGCCTAATCTGGTAAAGGCCTCCATCAGTGCGTCCGCCACTCTTTTCGAGTCAATCGTGGTCAACGGTATGGCTTCACCCCACATTGTACAGCAATCCACCATTGTAAGTATATACATGTTCCTCTTCCTAGTCCTGGGAAGTGGACCCACGATATCGATGGCTACCCTCTCGAAAGGAGAGTTCATGATGGGCATCTCACCCAACATCACCGGTGCTGTCCAGTGTTTCGGTGCCACCCTCTGGCACTCAGGGCATGACTTCACATACCGACTGCACATCATCTGTCATTCCCGGCCAATAGTAGTGGCAGGAAATCCGCTGCATGGTGGCGGCAATACCCATGTGTCCACTAAAGGAGATGGTATGCCCCATATGAAGAATCTGGGACCGATGAGCTTTCGGGACGACCAACTGACCGTATAGGTTGTCTCCCCTTCCTGCTCTCCTGTAGAGTATCCTATTCTTCATGTAGTACTGCCCCCGTCCTGGTGGATCAGCACTTTTCTGCAGCTTTCTGTAGCAAGGACGTAAAGTATCATCCTCACTCTGGGCAGTTCGTAGCTCCCCCGGCATTGGGTTAGTCACAATTGCGTCTGCCTCTTCCGTTTTCGTCTGAGAGCGAGTCTGCATTGCTCCCATATGAATTGGCTCCCTGGGCATTCCCAGAAAGACATACCGGCAACCTAGGATGACTGGAAAAATGGGATCGGTCAATACAGCGGCCTTGATGGTGCCGGTGACGTACCTTGACCGAATCTCCACATTAGCAATGGGCAACTTCATGGTTACAGCACTCTTCTGTGCAGGCTGTATATCCAATGTTTCACCTGTGAATTGTTCTGGATGTACCAGATCCGCAGAAATCACGGCCTCCCCGTCCAGTCCTGTGTCGTATAAACACTCCACTTGACGACCGTTAACCTCTACCAATTCCACTACAGGTGGTTTTTCCTGGTCTGGAGTCTCTTCCTCGGCCTCGACCTGTTCGGTGGGCTCCACCTTAGGTTTCCCTGAGCACACGACGAATTGAGTGTCTCCTGACTTTCCCCTGCAGTCAATAGCATTGTGCGTGTTTGACTGACATTGGTTGCACCATTTCCCTGTCCTAGATTTTCTATTGTCGGACTTGAATGAGCTCTCCTGGTGTCGAGCTTCCTTGTTGACCTTGGCATTTTCCGTGACAACCTCCTTGGAAGTCACTTGACATGCTGCAAAGTGAGGGTTCTTAGCCTTCGATTTGCAGTCCCTCGTATTGTGAGAGGGTGACTTACAAATTGAACACCACTTCTCCGACCACGGTCGTTTAGGTGTAGAGCTTGAAGTGCTCTTGCTTCCCTCCTTCTTCTTCTCTGAACTATCCTCTGATTTTTGCACATAAGGTTCCCACTTTTTTGTTCCTGAGTTTTTGGCTTTCTTCTTGTCATGTTTCTCTTGACTTTTGGTGTTGGTGGAAAGGTTTTCCCCTGCCTCCCCATGTACCTCGACGAACCGTTCTGCTAATTTAGTCACGAGGTCAATACGTTCCGCTCCTTGTTCTCCCAGGAACGTCCTGAGAGGTTTAGACATTTGCTTCTTCAGCTGGTCGACCACCATGAGCTCTTCCAGACTCTCATAGTCATGTGCGAACCCAGCCAAATCCATCCACTTATGGAGATAAGATTTAAGACGCAAACTGTAGGCGGCAAACAACTCTCCCGGTTCTCGTTTCGCTGCTCGAAATTTTTTCCGGTAGGTATGTGACGTAACCTCGAATCGTTTCAGCAGAGCCGTCTTTAACTCATCATAATTGTTCTCATGTCCTGGTGGCAGGCGAGTATAAACCTCGTATCCCGTCCCGCGTAATCCCTGGGATAGCTTAAGATTCCATTTGTTACGCTCCAGACCCATAGCAACTGACATAGCCTCGAAGCGTTGAAGGTATTGGTCAATCTTCTCTTTGTCCTCCTCGTAGACCGCTAAAGGAAACTTCATAGCATGGTACCCATGTCCACCTACTGGTGTTGATCCTGGGATGGAGGAACCTCCAACTGCTCCCTCAGTTTCTCCATTAGATTGACTCTTCAACTCGAGTTCCCTCATCCGGTACTCGTGCTCCCTTTTCTGTGCTTCTTGTTCAGCTTCTAATTTCCTAGCTGCTTGTTCAGCTTCAAATTTCCTAGCTGCTTGCTCAGCTTCCAATTTCCTAGCTGCTTGTTCAGCTTCCAATTTCCTAGCTGCTTGCTCAGCTTCCAATTTCTTAGCTGCTTGTTCAGCTTCCAATTTCTTAGCTGCTTGTTCAGCTTCCAATTTCTTAGCTGCTTGTTCCAACTCCATCCTCCTCAATTCCAACTCGGCCTTTCGATCTTCCCGTTCCGCTTGACGATACTCTCTCTCCACTTCTTGTATGTAATCCGTTAGAGCAGACCCAGCTAATCCCATTTCTTCCCCCCTTGCCTTTAATTCTGCGGTGCTAAGTTTAGGGGTGGCCATTATACAGAGAGGTAAGCTAGCAGGTCTAGTACAATATAACTGCAAATTACTATACAGATATATGAACAAGTACTATAAATCTAGATATTACCACACACAGCACATTCACTCAGTGACAAGAGTAGAATCAGGACCACAGACCTATGCAGACGTGTGAAGTGTGAACAGGTAAGATATTAGTCCTAACCCCTATCCACATTCACTCTAGCTGGATTCTCCAAAATGATATCTCCCTCTTATAACTAAGGATCCCGTGTCAAAAGACCCCGTTGTCAGAAGATCCCCCTGTCAAACGTTCCTGCTTGCAGGAGATCTCGCTGTCCAAGGATTCCGTTTACGGGAGATCCCGCTGTCCAAGGATTCCGTTTACGAGAGATCCCGCTGTCCAAAGATCACGTTTACGAGAGATCCCGCTGTCCAAAGATCACGTTTACGAGAGATCCCGCTGTCCAAAGATCACGTTTACGAGCCCCCAATAATGTCGTGTCCTCCTTTAAAGTGTCGTCCCTGGAGTGAGGAGATCCGACACCCACATTATAATATTATTTTTTTCCCCCTCAATATTCTGGAGAATCCACCAGCTTCCGTCCAACACACTCCATCAGCCTATGGACACCTTTTCCTATCACTCTCACACTGTCGTACTATGCCCCCTTCTCATACTTCCCCAACGCAACATACTCAACAACTCTTGCTTCTAGAAATTAATAAAGATTAATTTATTAAAATAAAAGTGTAACGTGTATGAGACGTGTATGCGAAGAAAATGTGTGACGTGTTCTATAAAGTGTGTAGACTCTGTCTCTCAGACATCAACTCAGTCAGCTGATCACAGCAAAGATAGACCACAGCACGTTACGTCAGAACAAGTACGTCTCACCCGTTGCCGGAACCATCTTGCCGGATAATGCTTTGCCTCTGTAGACCTCTGGTAATCCAATTTCATGAACATCCGAAATAGACACCGGTGGTATTAAGAGTTAATCAGGGACCGGTTGCACTCTACACAATGTCCGTTCCTAATGTTCCTAAACAAACTGCACAAGTCTTTTGCAGTGTGTACGCAGTTAGTTAGTTAGTTAGTTAGTCGACAGATCATCCTCGTTGCACATCGAACCATTCAGTCCATAAGTGCTAATTACTAATGTTAATTGTTACTGTACTAACACTAGGTACTCTTAGCCGGTTCTCGGTTCGTTACTACTGTCTGATGCTGTGTGGTGCATCAGTATGCATCACTCTCTTTGATGAATCAATTTCCTTCTAGCGTAAGTTACGTTTCTGTATGCAACTTTATTGACTCTTGAACTGGTGTTCTTCAGAAAGGGTTTTTTAATTCTTTCCCAAAACTTGTAGAGTTTCCTTGGATCTGGTAGGGAACCTAGGATAGAAACAACACATCTGGTGATAGTACTAGTCACTGATCCCTTCGGCTGAGTGTAAGCCTATCACCTTGCTTAATGATCTTTAGCTAACTAGACTTAGTCACAGAGCAGATTAGCTACCCACCTAGAGTCGAATCAGGCTATGACAAAGAAAAATATCAGCAAACAGAATGCGGAACCCCGCCCACCAGGGACACCTACGGGAAGATCCCAATTATCCTTCATTACTCAACTAGTAAAGCTTATCAACACTTCACTAATCTATTCTAGCTAACAGAGCCAAGTATCACTTCACTACTCTAGCTAGTTTCCACTAACAGTGCTAATCATCACACTATAGTTTAACAAGGCTACTGCCTAAAGTAATTATAACGAATATATTATAATAAGTTATACCTTAAATGGCACTACTGCAGTCCTATAAATCATATCTACATCTGCCATATAGGCACGTGTAAAATTAAGTCACTAATTAACACACGGTAGATATTATTTCCACTGGCACTGCAGTGCCCTGCACTCTGTCTAGAGCATTATTCAAGTCCACCCTAGTTGATCTCAACTCGAGTTTATATGGCAAACTACCAAAGTTGTCCACGTGACGTTATCCTTTACTCCCCCACACAGGTGGCACAGTGGCAAATCATCCCCTGTCAAGAACTATTTTCCTGGCTTAAATCCTGTCAAAGTTGTCAGTAATTGCCTAGATTCTCAAAACAAGCCAGCTAGTTTCTGTAAACTCCCAACAAAGAGTTTCGATACCAAGCTGCCAATCATCTTGATGTTCCGGAACCCAAGAATTGACAGATGCACTGTTTTCCGTACTAGGTACTTCCGTTTTACATCTGCCCCTGTGATCTCACGGCTTCCATCTGCATTCAAATGTTGACAAACTTGTCACTCTTCTGTTCCGTGGTGACAATCCCAGCAGCCATTTCCGTCTGATGTCCGGCAGTATAGATGACAAACGGCACCATTCCATATCCTTCTCCCTCACCACCAAATGTGTTTATGGGCTGACACGATGTAACCTGTACAACTGTGTTTACTCTGTTAGTACAAATAGATGTCGCTGGTCGATCGTCCGCTTAATCCGAAAATCCTCTGTAATAATCAACCGGATAAACACACGGTTTCATTTTGTGACACTCTGTGTGAAACAAGGCTCATCCTGCTGGGTGGATTGGCATACAAAGGTGGAATATTGGCGCTAGATGAAAGGTAGATCTATTTTCTACAATGTCTCCAAGTTCCATCTTATTCTAACCACTTGTTTGCATGTAACTAACATTTTTCTATATCATGTTGGTTTTTTCTCTTTAACCCTTTACCGGGCAGACGCCTGTCCATTTTTTAGCCCTCAACGGGCAAGAATTTTTCAGCTTCGGTAAAATTTCGGGTTACATTAGTAAAAACATCACACATAAAGTGTGAGTCAACAGATTTTAGTTAAATAAACAACACAATGAAGGGAAAGCATTTAGAATATGCTACTCACATGATTGTTGCCGGTAATCCTCATATGAACACAAATATTTACAAAATACAGCATATTGTTTGTGATTGTCAGTCATCTATACGGCAATTTACAAACACATTTTCAGAATCATAATCACTTTCTTTAAAGTCTGACTCACGACTGCTAACGCAAAGTAACGCTGATCAATGATATCTAGCTCTGATTAATAGTCAACTTCGTGCCCTTCAATGTCACTTAAATTGAACCCAGTGAATTCTCGGCTATCACTTGAAGAATCGCCAAAATCCATTTTGAAAAACTAAGCGTAAAAACCCCGAAAACTATAACAAACATCCGTTCAAATTCATAGTACAAGCTTGCAAATGGCGGCCACGTTGTCAAGCTATCGGTGAAAGCGAAAGTAGACTATCGGAAGTCTCGGAAAGCCGTGAGATCGCGTTTTTACAGTGCATAATGGTGACGGACGCGTTCGGATGGTTCGCCCGTTTACGGGTACGGACGGAATCAGACGTTTCATCCGCTAAAGGGTTAATTCTCAGGAGCCCAGGTATAGGGGACAGTTAGGTTCAGGTCTGGTAGGGTTAAAAGAAGCAGCCAACAGAAATCAGACCTTAAAAGAAAAGATTCAGGGAAAGAGCTCGGTTGAGCTAAAAGGGAACCACTGAGTTCTAATTATAGTAACAATAGAGAGGACCACAAGGACAAAGAAAGTAGTGTTCACAACTATGAAGGTCAAACTGTTATTGTGGGACAGTGAGGCAGTAACCTTTGGCACTCTGATGTGGGGCTGTCACATAGTGGGACAGTGAGGCAGTAACCTTTGGCACTCTGATGTGGGGCTGTCACATAGTGGGACAGTGAGATAGTAACCATTGGCACTCTGATGTGGGGCTGTCACATAGTAGGACAGTGAGATAGTAACCATTGGCACTCTGATGTGGGGCAGTCACATAGTGGGACAGTGAGGCAGTAACCTTTGGCACTCTGATGTGGGGCTGTCATAGTGGGACAGTGAGGCAGTAACCTTTGGCACTCTGATGTGGGGCTGTCATAGTGGGACAGTGAGGCAGTAACCTTTGGCACTCTGATGTGGGGCTGTCATAGTGGGACAGTGAGGCAGTAACCTTTGGCACTCTGATGTGGGGCAGTCACATAGTGGGACAGTGAGGCAGTAACCTTTGGCACTCTGATGTGGGGCTGTCACATAGTGGGACAATGAGGCAGTAACCTTTGGCACTCTGATGTGGTGGGGCTGTCATAGAGGGACAGTGAGGCAGTAACCTTTGGCACTCTGATGTGGGACTGTCACATAGTGGGACAGTGAGGCAGTATCAAGTACAGCCTATCACACAATCATTGATGTGACAGTGAGGCAGTAACCTTTGGCACTCAGATGTGGGGCTGTCACATAGTGGGACAGTGAGATAGTAACCATTGGCACTCTGATGTGGGGCTGTCACATAGTGGGACAGTGAGATAGTAACCATTGGCACTCTGATGTGGGGCAGTCACATAGTGGGAAAGTGAGGCAGTAACCTTTGGCACTCTGATGTGGGGTTGTCATAGTGAGACAGTGAGGCAGTAACCTTTGGCACTCTGATGTGGGGCTGTCATAGTGGGACAGCGAGGCAGTAACTGTTGGCACTCTGATGTGGGGCTGTCATAGTGGGACAGTGAGGCAGTAACCTTTGGCACTCTGATGTGGGGCAGTCACATAGTGGGACAGTGAGGCAGTAACCTTTGGCACTCTGATGTGGGACTGTCACATAGTGGGACAGTGAGGCAGTAACCTTTGGCACTCTGATGTGGGGCTGTCATAGTGGGACAGTGAGGCAGTAACCTTTGGCACTCTGATGTGGGGCTGTCATAGTGGGACAGTGAGATAGTAACCTTCGGCACTCTGATGTGGGGTAGTCACATAGTGGGACAGTGAGGCAGTAACCTTTGGCACTCTGATGTGGGGCTGTCACATAGTGGGACAGTGAGGCAGTAACCTTTGGCACTGTGATGTGGGGCTGTCATAGTGGGACAGTGAGGCAGTAACCTTTGGCACTCTGATGTGGGGCTGTCATAGTGGGACAGTGAGGCAGTAACCATTGGCACTCTGATGTGGGGCTATCACATAGTGGGACAGTGAGGCAGTAACCTGTGGCACTCTGATGTGGGGCTGTCACATAGTGGGACAGTGAGGCAGTAACCTTTGGCACTCTGATGTGGGGCTGTCATAGTGGGACAGTGAGGCAGTAACCTTTGGCACTCTGATGTGGGGCTGTCATAGTGGGACAGTAACCATTGGCACTCTGATGTGGGGCTGTCACATAGTGGGACAGTGAGGCAGTAACCTTTGGCACTCTGATTTGGGGCTGTCATAGTGGGACAGTGAGGCAGTAACCTTTGGCACTCTGATGTGGGGCTGTCATAGTGGGACAGTGAGGCAGTAACCTTTGGCACTCTGATGTGGGACTGTCACATAGTGGGACAGTGAGGCAGTAACCTTTGGCACTCTGATGTGGGGCTGTAATAGTGGGACAGTGAGGCAGTAACCTTTGGCACTCTGATGTGGGACTGTCACATAGTGAGACAGTGAGACAGTAACCTTTGGCACTCTGATGTGGGGCTGTCACATAGTGGGACAGTGAGGCAGTAACCTCTGGCACTCTGATGTGGGTCTGTCATAGTGAGACAGTGAGACAGTAACCTCTGGCACTGTGATGTGGGGCTGTCATAGTGGGACAGTGAGGCAGTAACCTTTGGCACTCTGATGTGGGACTGTCACATAGTGAGACAGTGAGACAGTAACCTTTGGCACTCTGATGTGGGACTGTCACATAGTGGGACAGTGAGGCAGTAACCTTTGGCACTCTGATGTGGGGCTGTCATAGTGGGACAGTGTGGCAGTAACCTTTGGCACTCTGATGTGGGACTGTCACATAGTGAGACAGTGAGGCAGTAACCTTTGGCACTCTGATGTGCGGCTGTCACATAGTGGGACAGTGAGGCAGTAACCTCTGGCACTCTGAAGTGGGACTGTCATAGTGAGACAGTGAGACAGTAACCTCTGGCACTGTGATGTGGGGCTGTCATAGTGGGACAGTGAGGCAGTAACCTTTGGCACTCTGATGTGGGACTGTCACATAGTGAGACAGTGAGACAGTAACCTTTGGCACTCTGCTGTGGGGCTGTCGCATAGTGGGACAGTGAGACAGTAACCTTTGGCACTCTGCTGTGGGGCTGTCACATAGTGGGACAGTGAGACAGTAACCTTTGGCACTCTGCTGTGGGGCTGTCACATAGTGGGACAGTGAGGCAGTAACCTTTGGAACTCTGATGTGGGACTGTCACATAGTGAGACAGTGAGACAGTAACCTCTGGCACTCTGATGTGGGACTGTCATAGGATTACTAAGAGTCGTAACCTAACCTCTCTGTGGGATATGTCTGGGAAGTCAGACATACGACAGTGGTCTGAGCCTCGAGGGACTGACCACAAGAGAGAGTGAGTCAGTGAATAACATTGGTGTAGGATGTATTATTCAAAGGTGTTATGGATGTGTTCGCCTGGCCTGTTCTTGCTTACAGGAACCCCTTTGCTGTTGGCTAGTTGCTGTTTGCTGTTTAGCTAGTGCTGTTTGCTGTTGGCTAGTTGCTGTTTGCAGTTTGAAATACGTCAGAATTAATGTCTCACTTCCAGTCAGCCAGGAGACCGAGACTGGGGCTATCAAATCGAAGCACTCTGAAGAAGACTATTCTACGATGCTATTTGAAGTAGAAGAGTTGAGGTTAGATGATGCAGAAGTCCAAGTGGCTAGTGACTGTTGAAACTTACCAGGCTCAAGCCCAGAGCCTCCAGAAGGCATACGGCATCAGTTGACTGTTATCTTATCATCTGTATCTACAAACTGACACTCAATAATTTACTGACGAGATTCTCATGGGATGATGAGACTGCCCACCAGACTACTCTCACCCAAATAACTGTTCCTGTCTAAATGTCTGTTTGTCAGGATCTGAATTTCCAATAAAGATTGCAGATTCGCTAGGTTCGGTCTCTGCTATTATTGGTTCATGTGTCTCATTCATATCCTCACAGTCATTCATATCATACATTCCACTGCAGTATTCTTGTTTCTATAATTAGTTGAGATTGTGTTAAGGTATTTCACAACTTGTCACAGATAATCATACAACGCAGCACAAAAATATGACTTATGTAGAGCCATAACAATCATGCAATGCAGTACGGAAAGTGAACTATGTAGAGACATAACAATCATACAATGGAGCACAAAAAGTTATTGGTGTTGATTATGCAGAGACTAATGATTCACTGTTTGTGGTTTGATTAAAGCCCATAATTGGCTCATCAGGCTAAAATATAAAAAAATGTGATGCATATAATGTGCACCTGCATGTGGAAGACAAGATGAGAGTAGACATAAGTGAGCACTACAATTTGATTGCTTCAAGTACAATGACACCATTGATTAAGTAATTAGCAAATAATTCAATGACAAGCAGAATGCGGCTCACCCTCTGTCCAGGAAAGGCAAAATGAGGGTCACATGTCACCGACATCTTAGCCAGAGCGTGAGCAGCCATGATAGCTCCATTGTCTGTGTTGTTGCTGACCAGGTTCAGCAGAGACTGTTGAGGTAAAATAAATTAATACAAATACCACCTGTTAGACCAAATAGTCTAACTACCTGTTGAGACCAAATAGTCTAACTACTTGTTGAGATTAAATGGTCTAACTACTTGTTGAGATTAAACGGTCTAACTACTTGTTGACATTAAATAGTCTAACTGTTGAGATTAAACGGTCTAACTACATGTTGACATTAAATAGTCTAACTACTTGTTGAGGTTACATGGTTTAACTCATTGGCACCTTGCCGTCTTGACAGACGATAGTTTGTAAGGGATGGAGTTATTGCCTCTCCATAACACAATGCCTGGGCTAAAATATAGAGATCATGTGTTGCCCATGCAGCATGATCCCTCTCTCGACCTGCCTAGTTCACTCCAGAGGAAAGGTAACACCTCTACATCTGGAACAAGACAAGCTGGAGAAGCTGCCGGATCAGCAAAGCAATGCTCTAATTGTCCGCCTGTCGGAGCTTCGATCCTAGACCAGCCGCCAACCAAGGCTTAGGGCCTAGTCTGCCCTGCCATGACACTTTGTCTTTAGGTTGCATTTCCTCGCACTAGGGTAAGGCTTGTACCCTCCCAATTGCGCTCTTCCGCCCGAAGCCGTTGGCACAATGTGGGGTGTCGGGTTTGGTAAGCCCCGCCCAACGTTCGGTGCTAACAGAAAGCAGGTAGTACCGTCTACTGTTATACGGTAGCTCAGTCATATCTGACTAAGACCTGACACAATAACAATATTAATAATGATAATAGAAATACACAACATGTAGTAAGCTCACAACAGATAATACCAACAATGAAATTATCAATAACTTTGAGCTTTTCTATATTTTAGCATCATTTGACAACCACTCAAGCAATGGAAACTGAATGGAAGAGTTGATGCTGGGTCTAACTACTTGTTGAAGTTAAACGGTCTAACTACTTGTTGAAGTTAAACGGTCTAACTACTTGTTGAGATTAAATGGTCTAACTACTTGTTGAGGTTAAACAGTCTAACTACTTGTTGAGATTAAATGGTCTAACTACTTGTTGAA
Source organism: Cepaea nemoralis (assembly GCA_014155875.1). Lineage (NCBI taxonomy): Eukaryota > Metazoa > Mollusca > Gastropoda > Stylommatophora > Helicidae > Cepaea > Cepaea nemoralis. The sequence continues at coordinate 16,483 of JACEFZ010011445.1, forward strand.
GTTAAACGGTCTAACTACTTGTTGAGATTAAACGGTCTAACTACTTGTTGAGATTAAATGGTTTAATTACTTGTTGACATTAAATGGTCTAATTACTTGTTGAGATTAAATGGTCTAATTACTTGTTGAAGTTAAATGGTCTAACTACTTGTTGAGATTAAATGGTCTAACCACTTGTTGAGATTAAATGGTCTAACCACCTGTTGAGACCAAACAGTCTAACTACTTGTTGAGACCAAACAGTCTAACTACTTGTTGAGATTAAACGGTGTAACTTCTTGTTGAGATTAAATGGTCTAATTACTTGTTGAGATTAAACGGTCTAACTACTTGTTGAAGTTAAATGGTCTAACTACTTGTTGAGATCAAATGGTCTAATTACTTGTTGAGGTTAAACGATCTACTTGTTGAGATTAAATGGTCTAACTACTTGTTGAAGTTAAACGATCTAACTACTTGTTGAGGTTAAATGGTCTAACTACTTGTTGAGATTAAATGGTCTAACTACTTGTTGAGATTAAATGGTCTAACCACCTGTTGAGACCAAACAGTCTAACTACTTGTTGAGATTAAATGGTCTAACTACTTGTTGAGATTAAATGGTCTAATTACTTGTTGAGGTTAAACGGTCTAACTACTTGTTGAAATTAAATGGTCTAACTACTTGTTGAGATTAAATGGTCTAATTACTTGTTGAGGTTAAACGGTCTAACTACTTGTTGAGATTAAATGGTCTAACTACTTGTTGAGATCAAATGGTCTAACTACTTGTTGAGATTAAATGGTCTAACTACTTGTTGAAGTTAAATGGTCTAACTACTTGTTGAAATTAAATGGTCTAACTACTTGTTGAGATTAAATGGTCTAACTACTTGTTGAGATTAAATGGTCTAATTACTTGTTGAGATTAAATGGTCTAATTACTTGTTGAAGTTAAATGGTCTAACTACTTGTTGAGATTAAATGGTCTAACTACTTGTTGAGATTAAATGGTCTAACCACTTGTTGAGATTAAATGGTCTAACCACCTGTTGAGACCAAACAGTCTAACTACTTGTTGAGACCAAACAGTCTAACTACTTGTTGAGATTAAACGGTGTAACTACTTGTTGAGATTAAATGGTCTAATTACTTGTTGAGATTAAACGGTCTATCTACTTGTTGAAGTTAAATGGTCTAACTACTTGTTGAGATCAAATGGTCTAATTACTTGTTGAGGTTAAATGATCTACTTGTTGAGATTAAATGGTCTAACTACTTGTTGAAGTTAAACGATCTAACTACTTGTTGAGGTTAAATGGTCTAACTACTTGTTGAGATTAAATGGTCTAACTACTTGTTGAGATTAAATGGTCTAACCACCTGTTGAGACCAAACAGTCTAACTACTTGTTGAGATTAAATGGTCTAACTACTTGTTGAGATTAAATGGTCTAATTACTTGTTGAGGTTAAACGGTCTAACTACTTGTTGAGATTAAATGGTCTAACTACTTGTTGAGATTAAATGGTCTAATTACTTGTTGAGATTAAATGGTCTAACTACTTGTTGAAGTTAAATGGTCTAACTACTTGTTGAAATTAAATGGTCTAACTACTTGTTGAGATTAAATGGTCTAACTACTTGTTGAGATTAAATGGTCTAACTACTTGTTGAGATTAAATGGTCTAACTACTTGTTGAGATTAAATGGTCTAACTACTTGTTGAAATGAAATGGTCTAACTACTTGTTGAGATTAAATGGTCTAACCACTTGTTGAGATTAAATGGTCTAACTATTTGTTGAGATTAAATGGTCTAACTACTTGTTAAGGTTAAACGGTCTAACTACTTGTTGAGATTAAACGGTCTAACTACTTGTTGAGATTAAATGGTCTAACTACTTGTTGAGATCAAATGGTCTAACTACTTGTTGAGATTAAATGGTCTAACTACTTGTTGAAGTTAAACGGTCTAACTACTTGTTGAAGTTAAATGGTCTAACTACTTGTTGAGATTAAATGGTCTAAATACTTATTGAGATCAAATGGTCTAACTACTTGTTGAGATTAAATGGTCTAACTACTTGTTGAGATTAAATGGTCTAACTACTTGTTGAGATTAAATGGTCTAACTACTTGTTGAAATTAAATGGTCTAACTACTTGTTGAGATTAAATGGTCTAACTACTTGTTGCAGTTAAATGGTCTAACTACTTGTTGAAGTTAAATGGTCTAACTAATTGTTGAGATTAAATGGTCTAACTACTTGTTGAGATTAAATTGTCTAACTACTTGTTGAGATTAAATGGTCTAACTACTTGTTGAGATTAAACGGTCTAACTACTTGTTGAGATTAAATGGTCTAATTACTTGTTGAGATTAAACGGTCTATCTACTTGTTGAAGTTAAATGGTCTAACTACTTGTTGAGATCAAATGGTCTAATTACTTGTTGAGGTTAAATGATCTACTTGTTGAGATTAAATGGTCTAACTACTTGTTGAAGTTAAACGATCTAACTACTTGTTGAGGTTAAATGGTCTAACTACTTGTTGAGATTAAATGGTCTAACTACTTGTTGAGATTAAATGGTCTAACCACCTGTTGAGACCAAACAGTCTAACTACTTGTTGAGATTAAATGGTCTAACTACTTGTTGAGATTAAATGGTCTAATTACTTGTTGAGGTTAAACGGTCTAACTACTTGTTGAGATTAAATGGTCTAACTACTTGTTGAGATTAAATGGTCTAATTACTTGTTGAGATTAAATGGTCTAACTACTTGTTGAAGTTAAATGGTCTAACTACTTGTTGAAATTAAATGGTCTAACTACTTGTTGAGATTAAATGGTCTAACTACTTGTTGAGATTAAATGGTCTAACTACTTGTTGAGATTAAATGGTCTAACTACTTGTTGAGATTAAATGGTCTAACTACTTGTTGAAATGAAATGGTCTAACTACTTGTTGAGATTAAATAGTCTAACCACTTGTTGAGATTAAATGGTCTAACTATTTGTTGAGATTAAATGGTCTAACTACTTGTTAAGGTTAAACGGTCTAACTACTTGTTGAGATTAAACGGTCTAACTACTTGTTGAGATTAAATGGTCTAACTACTTGTTGAGATCAAATGGTCTAACTACTTGTTGAGATTAAATGGTCTAACTACTTGTTGAAGTTAAACGGTCTAACTACTTGTTGAAGTTAAATGGTCTAACTACTTGTTGAGATTAAATGGTCTAAATACTTGTTGAGATCAAATGGTCTAACTACTTGTTGAGATTAAATGGTCTAACTACTTGTTGAGATTAAATGGTCTAACTACTTGTTGAGATTAAATGGTCTAACTACTTGTTGAAATTAAATGGTCTAACTACTTGTTGAGATTAAATGGTCTAACTACTTGTTGCAGTTAAATGGTCTAACTACTTGTTGAAGTTAAATGGTCTAACTAATTGTTGAGATTAAATGGTCTAACTACTTGTTGAGATTAAATGGTCTAACTACTTGTTGAGATTAAATTGTCTAACTACTTGTTGAGATTAAATGGTCTAACTACTTGTTGAGATTAAACGGTCTAACTACTTGTTGAGATTAAACGGTCTAACTACTTGTTGAGATTAAACGGTCTAACTAACTGTTAGTTGGACAGGACTATAGAAGGTGACTGATGCCATATTTGTTGATGTTCATTACTGTAAGCAGGGCACAATGTGACTGATGCCATATTTGTTGATGTTCATTACTGTAAGTTGGGCACAATGTGACTGATGCCATATTTGTTGATGTCCATTACTGTAAGTTGGGCACAATGTGACTGATGCCATATTTGTTGATGTTCATTACTGTAAGTAGGGCAGAATATGACTGATGCCATATTTGTTGATGTCCATTACTGTAAGTTGGGCAGAATGTGACGGATGCCATATTTGTTGATGATGTTCATTACTGTAAGTTGGGCAGAATGTGACTGATGCCATATTTGTTGATGTTCCTTACTGTAAGTAGGGCAGAATGTGACTGATGCCATATTTGTTGATGTCCATTACTGTAAGTAGGGCACAATGTGACTGATGCCATATTTGTTGATGTCCATTACTGTAAGTAGGGCACAATGTGACTGATGCCATATTTGTTGATGTCCATTACTGTAAGTAGGGCACAATGTGACTGATGCCATATTTGTTGATGTCCATTACTGTAAGTAGGGCACAATGTGACTGATGCCATATTTGTTGATGTCCATTACTGTAAGTAGGGCAGAATGTGATGGATGCCATATTTGTTGATGTCCATTACTGTAAGTTGGGCACAATGTGACTGATGCCATATTTGTTGATGTTCATTACTGTAAGTAGGGCAGAATGTGACTGATGCCATATTTGTTGATGTCCATTACTGTAAGTTGGGCACAATGTCACTGATGCCATATTTGTTGATGTTCATTACTGTAAGTTGGGCAGAATGTGACTGATGCCATATTTGTTGATGTCCATTACTGTAAGTAGGGCACAATGTGACTGATGCCATATTTGTTGATGTTCATTACTGTAAGTAGGGCACAATGTGACTGATGCCATATTTGTTGATGTCCATTACTGTAAGTTGGGCACAATGTGACTGATGCCATATTTGTTGATGTCCATTACTGTAAGTAGGGCACAATGTGACTGATGCCATATTTGTTGATGTCCATTACTGTAAGTTGGGCACAATGTGACTGATGCCATATTTGTTGATGTCCATTACTGTAAGTAGGGCAGAATGTGACTGATGCCATATTTGTTGATGTCCATTACTGTAAGTAGGGCAGAATGTGACTGATGCCATATTTGTTGATGTCCATTACTGTAAGTAGGGCAGAATGTGACTGATGCCATATTTGTTGATGTCCATTACTGTAAGTTGGGCACAATGTGACTGATGCCATATTTGTTGATGTCCATTACTGTAAGTAGGGCAGAATGTGACTGATGCCATATTTGTTGATGTCCATTACTGTAAGTAGGGCAGAATGTGACTGATGCCATATTTGTTGATGTTCATTACTGTAAGTTGGGCACAATGTGACTGATGCCATATTTGTTGATGTCCATTACTGTAAGTTGGGCAGAATGTGACTGATGCCATATTTGTTGATGTCCATTACTGTAAGTTGGGCAGAATGTGACTGATGCCATATTTGTTGATGTCCATTACTGTAAGTTGGGCAGAATGTGACTGATGCCATATTTGTTGATGTCCATTACTGTAAGTTGGGCAGAATGTGACTGATGCCATATTTGTTGATGTCCATTACTGTAAGTAGGGCAGAATGTGACTGATGCCATATTTGTTGATGTCCATTACTGTAAGTAGGGCAGAATGTGACTGATGCCATATTTGTTGATGTCCATTACTGTAAGTAGGGCACAATGTGACTGATGCCATATTTGTTGATGTCCATTACTGTAAGTAGGGCAGAATGTGACTGATGCCATATTTGTTGATGTCCATTACTGTAAGTAGGGCAGCAATGTGACTGATGCCATATTTGTTGATGTCCATTACTGTAAGTAGGGCAGAATGTGACTGATGCCATATTTGTTGATGTCCATTACTGTAAGTAGGGCAGAATGTGACTGATGCCATATTTGTTGATGTCCATTACTGTAAGTAGGGCAGAATGTGACTGATGCCATATTTGTTGATGTCCATTACTGTAAGTTGGGCACAATGTGACTGATGCCATATTTGTTGATGTTCATTACTGTAAGTAGGGCAGAATGTGACTGATGCCATATTTGTTGATGTCCATTACTGTAAGTTGGGCACAATGTGACTGATGCCATATTTGTTGATGTCCATTACTGTAAGTAGGGCAGAATGTGACTGATGCCATATTTGTTGATGTCCATTACTGTAAGTTAGGGCACAATGTGACTGATGCCATATTTGTTGATGTCCATTACTGTAAGTTGGGCACAATGTGACTGATGCCATATTTGTTGATGTTCATTACTGTAAGTAGGGCAGAATGTGACTGATGCCATATTTGTTGATGTCCATTACTGTAAGTTGGGCACAATGTGACTGATGCCATATTTGTTGATGTCCATTACTGTAAGTAGGGCAGAATGTGACTGATGCCATATTTGTTGATGTCCATTACTGTAAGTTGGGCACAATGTGACTGATGCCATATTTGTTGATGTCCATTACTGTAAGTAGGGCAGAATGTGACTGATGCCATATTTGTTGATGTCCATTACTGTAAGTTGGGCACAATGTGACTGATGCCATATTTGTTGATGTCCATTACTGTAAGTTGGGCACAATGTGACTGATGCCATATTTGTTGATGTCCATTACTGTAAGTAGGGCAGAATGTGACTGATGCCATATTTGTTGATGTCCATTACTGTAAGTAGGGCAGAATGTGACTGATGCCATATTTGTTGATGTCCATTACTGTAAGTAGGGCACAATGTGACTGATGCCATATTTGTTGATGTCCATTACTGTAAGTAGGGCAGAATGTGACTGATGTCATATTTGTTGATGTCCATTACTGTAAGCAGGGCAGAATGTGACTGATGCCACATTTGTTGATGTCCATTACTGTAAGCAGGGCAGAATGTGACTGATGCCATATTTGTTGATGTTCATTACTGTAAGTTGGGCACAATGTGACTGATGCCATATTTGTTGATGTCCATTACTGTAAGTAGGGCAGAATGTGACTGATGCCATATTTGTTGATGTCCATTACTGTAAGTTGGGCACAATGTGACTGATGCCATATTTGTTGATGTTCATTACTGTAAGTTGGGCACAATGTGACTGATGCCATATTTGTTGATGTTCATTACTGTAAGATGGGCAGAATGTGATGGATGCCATATTTGTTGATGTCCATTACTGTAAGTAGGGCAGAATGTGACTGATGCCATATGTTGAGTTGAGTAGAGTTGAGTCAAGAACTAACATCACTGCACTCAGGGCATTCCCATACGTGCTCCGTCCGCTCGTTCAACAGCCAGCGAAGAGTCATACTACTAATTGTTCCCACCGCTATCTGATTAAAAGTTCTCCCGGTCTTCCCTCTCATTTTTGAGATTCTTCCATAACCCCTGCTGATCCCCCGCAATCTCATTCTTTCCACATATGGGTTCTCAATCTGTTCCTCCGCCTTCTACACCTAGTCCCACAAGCGCACGACCACCTCCCCCTTGTCCATAGGCAAAATTCCACCAAGAGGTGCCTTCCCTGCTAGCCTATCAGCCAGTTCATTCCCCCGTACACCCACATGGCCAGGGCAAAATATCCATACAATTCTCACGATCTGTGACCTCTGAAGCGACGACATGAAACATTCCTTTCTCCACTTTGCTAAGCATACTCTTTGAATCCGTAATGAATACAACGTGTGTTGCAGTAGTTTCTTCTAGCCACCGGAATGCCGCTGTTACTGCCTCCACCTCCATTCTGATGCTGGAGGTCGTAGTCTCGTATGCCAGACTCTCCTTTTTCAAGACTCGCCCATTAGCCTTTGCAATAAAGCCCCAGCCACTACGTCCGTTACTCACCACTGACGCATCAGTGTAGATGACTATGTCACCTTGATGTGACAAGAATGCAACAAACATATGAGTACACAATTCAACAAACATATACTATAAAAATTTAACAAGACTTCAACAAACATTTGAGTGCACAATTCAACAAATATTCTAGTACACAATTAAACAAACATTTTAATATGCAATTCAATAAACATTCTATTACACAATTCAACAAACATATAGTTGAACAGTTAAATGAGAATTGAACAAACATTCAAGTACACAATTCAACAAACTTTCAAGTACATAATTCAACAAGTATTCTAGTACACAATTCAACAAACTTTCAAGTACACAATTCAACAAACTTTCAAGTACACAATTCAACAAACACTCCAGTATACAATTTAACAAATATTCTAGTACACAATTCAACAAATATTCTGGTATATAATTTAACAAACATTCTACTACACAATTCTACAAACATTCAAGTACACAATTCAATGAACATCTAGTTAACAGTTCAGCAATAAATGCACAAACATGTTAACAGTTCAACAATTAATTCATCACACACTTAACTAAGCAGTTTCATAGTTCTAAAACATTTGAACAAATAACTGAACATTTCAACAGGCAGTTCAACTGCTGAAGAAAATGTTTAAGGAAGAATACAAGAAATAGTTAAGCAGATCAGCAATCAGTTCAATACATGATTCAACAAATAGCTCAACAGTTTAACAAACAATTTAACAACTGGTCAATGGTTAGAAGCCAGTTTGACAGACAAAGCAATAAATACTTCAATAGTTTAACAAAGAATTTAACAATCTGTGCATTACACAGGTCAGCAAATAGTTCAACAGTCAGTTTAACTAACATTTCAACAAAACAGTGACCAGCTACAAACACACTTATGTAACTGATAAAAGGAGACTGGACTCTGGCCAACATGGCGGATAGGCAGGTGGGCTGTTAATATCGTGGAGAACATATTGTCTCTGGATACGGTTTACTAGTGCATGTTCCCAATGTTTGGACTTGCAGGACAAGGTTGTGTCTCCCAGCTACTGAGAAGAGTGCTTGGTGCGACAATGTCAGCTGTGAATTTCATTCGGAATGTTTTTTTCTGTGCGTCAGTCATGGCTAAATGGTGAAATGCTAATTGACAAAAATGGCGAGCTGCTTGCTTGCTGGCACCGAGTGGCTGCCTCATGTGATAATGCGTGTGCAAACTGCTTGTGGGTTCACCAAAAGTTGTCTCCTTCAACAATGGACTGCATATTCAAGTGAAGGATGGCCTGTTGTTGGTACTCTGGCAATTTGGTCTTTTTGAAGTTAGTTTCCTTCATAATTTCACATAAGATAACTGATGGACATTTTGTGTGGTTTGTGCTGGCACAGGGATCAAGCAATTATGGTGTGACGTGTTTATATGAATTTGAAACCATGTGGCTACTGCTGCTACTACTAAAATAGAGACTAGAAAAATTTGGACCATATGGCTACTGCTGCTACTACTAAAATAGAGACTAGAACAATTTGGAACCATATGGCTACTGCTGCTACTACTAAAATAGAGACTAGAACAATTTGGAACCATATGGCTACTGCTGCTACTACTAAAATAGAGACTAGAACAATTTGGAATCATATGGCTACTGCTGCTACTACTAAAATAGAGACTAGAACAATTTGGAATCATATGGCTACTGCTGCTACTACTAAAATAGAGACTAGAAGTACTAGAACAATTTGGAATCATATGGTTACTGCTGCTACTACTAAAATAGAGACTAGAACAAATGTTACCTTGACTCCTCCTTGCTGAATTAACAGTCCCCGCAAACTCTGCTCAGTTGCCAGTGCCAGGTACAGGCTGCGAGAGATACACACATTATGTCATAGACACATGTCTACAGTGTAATTATGTCATAGACACATAGGTTTACAGTGTACATTATGTTACAGACACATAGGTCTACTGTGTACATTATGTTACATACACATAGATCTACAGTGTACATTATGTTACAGACACATAGATCTGCAGTGTACATTATGTTACATACACATAGGTCTACTGTGTACATTATGTTACATACACATAGGTCTATTGTGTACATTATGTTACAGACACTTGTCTACAGTGTACATTATGTTACATACACATAGATCTATAGTGTACATTATGTTACATACACATAGGTCTACTGTGTACATTATGTTACATACACATAGGTCTACTGTGTACATTATGTTACAGACACATAGGTCTACTGTGTACATTATGTTACAGACACATAGGTCTACTGTGTACATTATGTTACAGACACATAGGTCTACTGTGTACATTATGTTACATACACATAGGTCTACTGTGTACATTATGTTACAGACACATAGGTCTACTGTGTACATTATGTTACAGACACATAGGTCTACAGTGTACATTATGTTACAGACACATAGGTCTACTGTGTACATTATGTTACATACACATAGGTCTACTGTGTACATTATGTTACATACACATAGGTCTATAGTGTACATTATGTTACATACACATAGGTCTACTGTGTACATTATGTTACAGACACATAGGTCTACTGTGTACATTATGTTACATACACATAGGTCTACTGTGTACATTATGTTACAGACACATAGGTCTACTGTGTACATTATGTTACATACACATAGGTCTACTGTGTACATTATGTTACAGACACATAGATCTACAGTGTACATTATGTTACAGACACATGTCTATAGTGTACATTATGTTACAGACACATAGGTCTACTGTGTACATTATGTTACAGACACATAGGTCTACTGTGTACATTATGTTACAGATACATAGGTCTACTGTGTACATTATGTTACAGACACATAGGTCTACTGTGTACATTATGTTACATACACATAGGTCTACGGTGTACATTATGTTACAGACACATAGGTCTACTGTGTACATTATGTTACAGACACATAGATCTACAGTGTACATTATAATACAGACACATGTCTATAGTGTACATTATGTTACATACACATAGGTCTACTGTGTACATTATGTTACAGACACATAGGTCTATTGTGTACATTATGTTACAGACACATAGATCTACAGTGTACATTATGTTACAGACACATAGGTCTATTGTGTACATTATGTTACAGACACATAGATCTATTGTGTACATTATGTTACAGACACATAGATCTACAGTGTACATTATGTTACAGACACATAGGTCTATTGTGTACATTATGCTACATACACATAGATCTACAGTGTACATTATGTTACAGACATATAGGTCTACTGTGTACATTATGTTACATACACATGTCTATAGTGTACATTATGTAACAGACACATAGATCTGCAGTGTACATTATGTTACATACACATAGGTCTATTGTGTACATTATGTTACAGACACATAAGTCTATTGTGTACATTATGTTACAGACACATAGATCTACAGTGTACATTATGTTACAGACACATAGGTCTATTGTGTACATTATGTTACAGACACATAGATCTACAGTGTACATTATGTTACAGACACATGTCTATAGTGTACATTATGTTACAGACACATAGGTCTACTGTGTACATTATGTTACAGTCACATGTCTATATTGTACATTATGTTACATACACATAGATCTACAGTGTACATTATGTTACATACACATAAGTCTATTGTGTACATTATGTTACAGACACATAAGTCTATTGTGTACATTATGTTACAGACACATAGATCTACAGTGTACATTATGTTACAGACACATGTCTATTGTGTACATTATGTTACATACACATAGGTCTACTGTGTACATTATGTTACAGACACATAGGTCTACTGTGTACATTATGTTACAGACACATAGGTCTACTGTGTACATTATGTTACAGACACATAGGTCTACTGTGTACATTATGTTACAGACACATGGGTCTACTGTGTACATTATGTTACAGACACATAGGTCTACAGTGTACATTATGTCATAGACACATAGGTCTACTGTGTACATTATGTTACAGACACATAGGTCTACAGTGTACATTATGTTACAGACACATAGGTCTACTGTGTACATTATGTTACAGACACATAGGTCTACTGTGTACATTATGTTACAGACACATAGATCTACTGTGTACATTATGTTACAGACACATAGGTCTACTGTGTACATTATGTTACATACACATAGGTCTACTGTGTACATTATGTTACAGACACATAGGTCTACTGTGTACATTATGTTACAGACACATGTCTATAGTGTACATTATGTTACATACACATAGGTCTACTGTGTACATTATGTTACATACACATAGGTCTACTGTGTACATTATGTTACAGACACATAGGTCTACTGTGTACATTATGTTACAGACACATAGGTCTACTGTGTACATTACGTTACAGACACATAGGTCTACTGTGTACATTATGTTATAGACACATAGGTCTACTGTGTACATTAAGTTACAGATGTTCTGTTGGACATAAGAGACACGTATATGTCTCTAATGTTTCTGCTGACATGTCATAAAGATCTGACAACATAAAAATCTGAAAACATAAACATCTTACAACACGTATATGTCCGTAATGTTTCTGCTGACATGTCATAAAGATCTGACAACACATATATGTCTGTATGTTCATGTCATAAAGATCAGACAACACGTATATATTTGCAATGTTTCTGCTGACATGTCATAAAGATCTGACAACACGTATTTATCTGTAATGGTTCTGCTGACATGTCATATAGATCAGACAACACGTATATATCTCCAATGTTTCTACTGACATGTCATAAAGATCTGTCAATATGTATATGTCTGCAATGTTCATGTCATAAAGATCTCACATTTATACATCTATAAGAATTATGAGAATAACGTGCAGATACATGGCCCATGTATACAGTGAGAATAACGTGCAGATACATGGCTCATATACACAGTGAGAATAACGTGCAGATACATGGCCCATGTATACAGTGAGAATAACGTGCAGATACATGGCTCATGTATACAGTGAGAATAACGTACAGATACATGACTCATGTACACAGTGAGAACAACGTGCAGATACATGGCTCATGTACACAGTGTGAATAACGTGCAGATACATGGCTCATGTATACAGTGAGAACAACGTGCAGATACATGGCTCATGTATACAGTGAGAATAACGTGCAGATACATGGCTCATGTATACAGTGAGAATAACGTGCAGATACATGGCTCATGTACACAGTGAGAATAACGTGCAGATACATGGCTCATGTATACAGTGAGAATAACGTGCAGATACATGGCTCATGTATACAGTGAGAATAACGTGCAGATACATGCCTCATGTACACAGTGAGAATAACGTGCAGATACATGGCTCATGTATACAGTGAGAATAACGTGCAGATACATGGCTGCATGTACACAGTGAGAATCTTCTTCTTCTTTCGTTCGCTTGAAATATGTCTATAACTGCAGTGCTGTCTCTTGTATGAATTGAACTGTCTTTTTCAGTTCACACAGCGGTCCATAGAGTTTATCTTCCACTGTAGTCTTTCTAGGCCAGAAGGTTTGCCTAGATATGTTATATTTTGGGCAGTCTTGGAGTATGTGCTCTGCTGTCTGCGACGCCAATCCACATGTACACATGGCTGTTTCACCAATCTTGAATTTTGTATACATGTGGTTGCAGTAATCTATTGTGCCCTGTTCTGAGGCGCAGAATAATGACTTGTTCTGGTCTATCCATAACGTGGTAGTCATCTTGAGCAGGTTTTGGTGGCTTTCTGACTGATTTGATCATTCTTTTCTTTTGGTGGTATGTTACAGGCACATCAGGCTGTTCTTCTTTGGCTCCTTCCTTAGCCAATTGATCAGCTCTGTCGTTCCCGGGTACTCCACAGTGGGATGGTATCCACTGTATGGTGACCTTATGCTGACTGCTAAGTTCAGAAAGTAGTGTCCTTAGTACTGGCAATTTCCCAGACAGGAGCGCCTCGAGTACTGATTTGCATCTGTCAATAGCACCACAGGTTGTGTACCATTGCTGGTATTTAGTAATTTCTCTGTTGCTATCTTGATTGCCTCAATTTCAGCATCGTAGTTATGGCAGTACTTTCCTGTCGGTACTCTAGCTGTGTCCCTGGTATTATTTGGGTATTCTATGTACACTCCCGCTCCTCCATTTCGAACAGCATTTTGTGCTGACCCATCTGTGTAGACTCGGATCCAGAGGTCCTTTGGGTATTCTTCATCAAGGAAGCTGAGAGTGGCTGTTCTGCGCTGCACACTGTTCTGATCTTCCTTGTCAAATATTCCTCTCACTTTTGTCTGGATTTGTAATGATAGTCTATGCTCATCTTTCCATGGAGTTCGCTCCAGATCGGTGGTTTCTCTGCAGAGTCGTTTGGCCTGGTGTATAAAACTACTTCTTTTCAACCGCCCCATAGCTAGGTTTTCAAATCTGTTCTTCATAGGGTGGCCTGGCAAGCTGAGGAACTTTTCTGCTTGTATTAGCGTTTTCGTATCTCTGCGCTCACTCAGTGCTTGTGTCCTCCCCATCTTCTCCATTTCCACTATAGGGGTTGATCTCATCCCTCCTGTGGTGACTCTAAGTGCTTGATTTTGCACTTTGTCCAGCTCTTGTAGTGTGGTTTTTGCTGCCGAACACCATGCAGTTGACCCGTATTCCAGGTGTGGTCGTATGCTCTGTTGATAAACTTTGCTAAGTATTTTCCCACTGGCTCCCTATGTGGTTCCACTTAGCTTTCTCAGGATGGCTATTTTCCTTCTGGCTTTTGCTACTGCTTTGTTGATGTGCTTTCTCCATGTCAGCCTGCCATCAAATGTTACTCCAAGGTATGTTGGTTCTTTATCTTCTTGTAGGGGTGTTCCATTTATCTGGATGGTCCCTGCCTTTTGTTTTGGAGAGAGGGTAAATAGGGTGGTGCTGCACTTGTCAGTGTTTATGCTGACACACCATCTATTTGCCCATGCAACAAATGTATCTACAGCTCTTTGTAGTAATCTGGTGGCCACTGATGCATGTTCATTTGTGCTCCACAGAACCAGGTCATCGGCATACATTGCGGCTTTAATTCCATGCGGTAGATTAGCAACGAGATCATTGATGAAGATTAGAAAGAGTGTGGGGGACAATACTCCGCCCTGGGGAACTCCGTGGCGCAGTAGTACTTTCTTGCTCTTTAGTCCGTCTATCTGTACTCGGGCTCTTCTGTTGTGCAAGTATGCTTTCACCCATTTGTACATTCTTCCATTGACTTTGCAGTTTCTCAGTTTATTCATCAGACCTTCTTTCCAGACTTTGTCAAAGGCTTTCTTCAAATCTATCCATGCCGCAAGCACCAGCTTCTTCTCTTGGAATGCATCCTCAATTTCTTGAGAGAGGTAGGTTGTCTGATCTTCCTGTAGAGTAGCACTGCCTAAAGCCAGCCTGCTGTGGCACAAGGATGTTTTTACTTTCAATGTACCACTGCAGTCTGTGATTGATGATGCGCTCCAGTGTTTTGCAGAGACAGCTGGTGAGGCTAATTGGTCTGTAGCTAGAGGCAATGGAACTATCTTTCCCTGATTTTAGGAGGGGTATCATGATTGCTTCTCTCCAGGCTTGTGGAACACTGCCTAAGGTCCAACTGTTATTGAAGATCTGCAACAGCTTTGCTTTGGCCTCTGTTCCTAGGTTCCTGATCATTTCATTGGAGATACCATCAGCTCCTGGTGACTTTCTCATTTTCAGTTTTGATATGGCTAGCTCCAGTTCGCTGATTGTGATGGGTGCCTCCAGAACCTCATGTACTATTTCCTTCTGTCCTGTATGTTGCCGTTTCTCTTGAATCTCTTGTTGTTTCTCTGGACTGATTTTGATATTGTTATCTTGTGCGAATGAGTCCGCAAAATGGTCAGCTGCTTGCTTTCTTGTTAAGATGTTTCCATCTTTATGTAGTGCAATTTTTGAGTTTCTCCCTGTGCCCTCATCGTTAAGTTGTTTTATTAGCTTCCACAATTTCCTTGTGTCTCTTTCAAAGTTCAGAGACTCTGTTTTTTCCTGCCAGCTTTTCCGTCTAGCCTGCAGCTTGGCCCTTTGAAATTTGGCTTTTGCATGCTGGAATTTATTGTGGTGCTCTTGGCTGGGTGTGGCCTCTGCTTGCTTTCTACATACTTCCACATCATTATGCAACTGTTCCAGTTCACTACTCCAGTAGGGTTTATATTGTTTACGGGCTCCTCTTGGTACTGTTTCTCGCGTTGCCTGTAGTATGCATTTCCCAAACTCTTCAACTACTTTATTTATGTCTTTCTCAGTGTTCAGGTTTCTAACCAGTATGCTGGTGCGATGCTTGTACACTGCCCAGTCTGCTTTCTTGTAGTTCCACCTCGAGAGGGTGCTGCTTTCACTTACAAGCTCATTTTCTACAGTTAGAAAGACTGGTCGATGGTCACTGCCACCTAGTTGTTTCCCAACAATTTGTGTAATGTTCCACTCCAAGTCTGGTGAATGAAAAGCCAGGTCAGGTGTAGTTGTAGAGTGCCATGATCTCGAGTAGAAAGTATGTGGGTCGGACGGCTTGTTAACCAAGATGAATCTATTTTCATCCTGCCAGTCTTCCAGTCTCTCTCCTCTCTGGTCCATGTGATCATAGCCCCAGCTCTGCGAGTGGCTGTTGAAATCGCCACACACAATCATTTTTTCTTTTAGTGGTAGAGTGTCCAGTGCCTGTGGGCTGTCACTTGGACAGTAGTAATTGATCAGATGTAGATCTGTATTACCTGTCTTAAGTTTAAGTGTCTGATACTCAGCCCCTTCCATGTAGACTTTGATTTGGGAAGCCATGATGTTATTTCTTACAAGGGTCAGTATCCCACCTTTTCGCCTGTCCTTTCGGTCAGATCGGTAACACTGGTAGCCTCTGATTTTGAAGGCTATATTTTCGTTGAGGTGAGTTTCTTGCAAGCAACATATGCTTATTTTTTCTTTGTCCAAGATTTTTTCTAATTCTATTTTTTTGTTGCTGACTCCCTCCGCATTCCAGTGCATTATTTTAAGTCTTCGTTTGGTAAGGCCAGTCATCCTATACTCATGTCCCCTGGCTATACAGGACATCTGAGAAGGACCTCCAGTAGTTGGGGTTGGACCCTTTCGAGACATAGGGCCCGGCACTGCACCTGCCTGGGGGTCCAAAGCAGGGCGAGCACCATATAACGTTTAGCAGCAGTCGACATATTCCATTTTGCGTAATTGCGTGGCATCCTGATTTCTGTGGTGCGCCTCCTGGCTGGTTGCCTCCGTCTTCAGCACCTTTCCTTTGCTAGAGCAGACTGTGGTCTCACTCGAGTTTAGATGTGTACACACGCACACACGAGTCTGCACATGCATGTATGTGTATACACATCTAGAGCACACTGGTTATTTTCCGGCGCCAGATACTCGCCGTCGCCCCTTCTCCTGTTAGTTAAAACAGTTCCGCCAGGAGTTGGACTTTTGCTGCAGAGGTTATGTATTCACGAGCCATTGGGGTATTTAAGCAATGTTGGGCGCTCACCCCAACACTGCACCCCAGCTACATACAGCAATTTGGAACCACAGTGAGAATAATGTGCAGACACTTGGCTGCATGTACACAGTGAGAATAACGTGCAGATACATGGCTGCATGTACACAGTGAGAATAACGTGCAGACACTTGGCTGCATGTACACAGTGAGAATAACATACAGACACTTGGTCGCATGTTCATTGAGTCGCTAAGGAAACAAGCCCTAGTGAATGTCTGTGTCTCGAGCCATGTTATTGCTTTACTTACTGCCATGACTTCCATGGTCAGGCTACTTGTGGTTTCAGTGAAAGCACCAGAGTCCTCCTTCACAATTCTCCCTCCGACCCGAGCTGTAAAGGCCCATGAGCTTCTCACATGTCGGACGACCGACCCATCTGTGTAGATGACCGCGTCACTGTCAAGCGAATTCTCGAAAATCAACGCTTGTACTTCAGCCTCCACAGCAGCCGGATTTTCTTGTCTGCATTTTCTATCTAGTTGGGTGCAAACTGAAAAGGATGTGCAGAAGTCTGTTGGCACTTGCACCCACTCCTCGCCAGGTTCTAAGTCCTCAAGTGAACACACCTGTTGAAGAATGTCTTCGGCTTGACCCATCCACGATCGTCCTCTTTTTAACCTGCTGCCCTTCACCTTCCTAATTTCACTATGCAGTGGATGCTGTGTGTTTGCGTTAATTCTGAGGTAGGCGCGTGCCCTGCAAACTTGCATTCTCTCTTCAATGGTTGGAAAATCAAGAAGGTAGCGCATCGCCCTGCATGCTGTATCTCTTGTACATCCAAGAATAATGCGCATAGCTTCATTCTGTATCCTTTCCATCCTTTCTATCTGCTTATGGCTGAGAGTCAGGATTGCCATTGCATACTCCAAAACAGACATGACCAGCCCCTCGTACAGAAGACATAGATGGCGCTGCTCACAGTTTGCTGCCGCCATCACCCGCATCGCTGCCAAGCCCCGCTTGGCCTTTGTTATCACCTGGTCTATGTGCACATTATAAGCAAGGCCTCGATCAAACCGTATCCCCAGGTAATTCATTGCCTGCGTTCTTTCCACCGTCTCTGAACACAGCATTACAGTTGGTGTTGGATTGTTGACAATATGATTATTCAACGAGAACCAAGTCACTGTTGCCTTTGTTGGGTTGACCATTGCCCCAGCTTCATCACACCAAATACTTATGCGATTGAGTTCGGTTTGTAGTTCCACAGCAACCTCCTCTCTATCCTTACCCTGACGATACACTAAAACATCATCGGCATATGACAATGTCCTGCCAGGTCCAGTGATCTGCTCACTGGTGATTCTCACTGTGTAGGCGTTGAACAGTACCGGAGATAATGGTGATCCCTGTGGTAGGCCAGGATATATTGTTGTTGGTTCCGAAGTCCAACTGCCACATCTAAAAACTACTTTCCGTTGGAAGAGGGCTGCAGCGATCCAACTAAGGAGGAATGGACTTACGTTTAGTTCAAGAAGCTGAAACATTAAAAAATCCAGTGGTACTCTGTTGTATGCGTCCTCAAGATCAATCGCTGCAGCAACAGTTTCAGTGCCTGAGTGGAAACCTTCATAGACATCATGGGCAAAGACTGCTGCATTGGTCCAGGTTTCTCTTTTTGGACGGTACCCACCCAGGATAGGTGGGAAAACACCTTGCCTCTCTAGTTGGCTTGATATTTTCCTGGCAATTACCTTCTCCAGCAACTTGCCTACTGTATTCTGCATGGTTATAATTCGATATCCCTGAATTTTTTTGTGGTCTTTGTCAGGCTTCGGCAAGGGAATCAGATAGCTATGTAACCATTCCTCCTTGATGCTAGCACTCCCTATACTGTTGTTGTACATGTCTGCTAGTTTCTCTAGCTCATTGTCGGTACACCTATTTAAGAGGATAGAGGAGGGGTCGATCCGAAGAGAATGGTTGCTGCCTCTGGAGCGGTCTCGGCTGGCAAAGATTAGTTTCATCTTCGTGCCAGGTCATGCGGGAGTACAAGGAAATGAGCGGGCTGACAAGCTCGCAGGTGAGGCTACTGTGGAGGGCGGACGCGCCATGGACCAGGCTGACATTCTGAATGCTCTACGAGAAGTGAGACTTTTGCAAGAACCAAGTGATGACTGTGAATCTACAACAATGGCCAGACTGCGGGAGCAGCAAATTAAAAGAGGGGTGGCCAAACAAGAATACTACGCAGGAAGCCAAAGAAAATTGATAAACCAACACAGAACTGGCGTCGTTAGCCGCTACACGCTGCGGGATTTGCTGAGGAGGGGATCCGAGCACTTATGGACTGAATGGTCTGATGTGCAACGAGGATGATCTGTCGACTAACTAACTAACTAACTAACTTGGTCGCATGCACACAGTGAGAATATTGTACAGACACATGGCCGCATGCACACAGTGAGAATAACGTACAGACACTTGGCCCCATGTACACAATAAGAATATTGTACAGACACTTGGCTGCATGTACACAGTGAGAATAACATGCAGACACTTGGCCCCATGTACACAGTGAGAATATTGTACAGACACTTGGCCCCATGTACACAGTGAGAATATTGTACAGACACTTGGCCCCATGTACACAGTGAGAATATTGTACAGACACTTGGCCCCATGTACACAGTGAGAATATTGTACAGACACTTGGCCCCATGTACACAATGAGAATATTGTACAGACACTTGGCCCCATGTACACAGTGAGAATAACATGCAGACACTTGGCCCCATGTACACAGTGAGAATATTGTACAGACACTTGGCCCCATGTACACAGTGAGAATATTGTACAGACACATAGCCGCATGCACATAGTGAGAATAACGTGCAGACACTTGGCCCCATGTACACAGTGAGAATATTGTACAGACACTTGGCCCCATGTACACAGTGAGAATATTGTACAGACACATGGCCCCATGTACACAGTGAGAATATTGTACAGACACATGGCTGCATGCACACAGTGAGAATAACGTGCCGATACATGGCCCATGTACACAGTGAGAATAACGTGCAGATACATGGTCACATGTACACAGTGAGAATAACATGCAGGGCCCATGTACACAGTGAGAATAATGTGCAGACACTTGGCCCCATGTACACAGTGAGAATAACATGCAGACAAATGGCCCCATGTACACAGTGAGAACGAACGAACGAACGAACTTTATTTTAAAAGGGTAACAAATTGGGCACGCAGGCCCGTCTTACATTCGGCCTATTCAATCACTCATCTTTCATTCATCAAATGTGCATGTTACATTTACATAGGGAAAAAAACAACAATGTCAAATGGATTTTGTAAGCATAAACAATGCATATTACGCATGATACATTCACATGGGGAAAAAACATTGTCAAATGAAAGTTGTAAACATAAACAGCGCATGTTGCAATGTTGTGAGACACATCTCCCATCCACCCTCACATCCCGCAGCCACCTACACATCCCCCACCCATCCACACATACCTCTACGCATTCGCACAGACCCAGAAAAAAATACATGCCACCACCCACCCACTGATCCCCCACCCACACACATTTCCACACCCACACACACATCCCCCACCCATCCCATAACCGACACGCACACACCCACCCACATATTCTCCACCACCCACACACCCGCAACCACCCAGAAAAACACACATCACAAAACCACACACACATACCCCCGCCATCCACACATCCCGCACCTATCCACACACATCCTGCACCCTCACAATTTTCCCAACCCACTCACACACACATCAACCAACTTACACCCACTCACCCACCCAATATCCGCCACCTCTCAACTACACATCCCCCACCTATCCACACATCCCACCCACAAACACATCTCCCCACCTGCCCACACATATCCTCCACCCATAAACACCCCAAAACACACACCTCCCACCCACACACACCCCACCACCCACATATACCCCACCACACACATCCACCGCTCACACACATCTTCCCACAAACACACACATCCCCCACCCATACACTCATCTCTCACACACATCCAACCACTCATGTACACAACCATCAACCACTCACCACCCACCCTTCATCAACACATGCATCTTTCATCTACCCTCCCACCCACACACATCCCCCATCCTCACATACATCCTTCATCCACCTGCACATCCCACACCTCCCCTACCTCTCTCACATCTCCCCTCCTACACAAAACACCACGCATAAACACATTCCCCACACACCCCACATGCATTTCCAATACACATCCCCGCCCACACATCTCTCACCCACACACACATATCTCCCCACCCACCCACACATCCCCACCTACAAACATCCTCACAACCCACACATACATCCTCCACCCACTCACATTTACCCCATTCACATACTCCCACCCACACAGACATATCCCATTCACAGACACCACCCCTCACACTCATCCCCCACACCCATTACACACTCATCCCCCAACCCACACAATCTCTCCCTGAGAATAACATGCAGATACATGGCCCCATGTACAGTGATATTACTGACCGAGACAGGAGCTCCCTGCTGTTCTTGCTGTCGGTGTCAGACAGGGCGACCAGGGCATTGACAACACCAGCTTGTGCCAGCTTGTGTATCCTCTGAGAGACAAACTCAGGCTGGTCCTAGGATATGTTAAATGATTACTTTCTTACACGCTCATTATACACAGAGTATACAGTGTGTGTATGTGTGCACATGTGCATGCATGCATGCGTGAGCGTGTCTCTCTGGTCCTAGGATATGTTCAATGACTTCTTTCTTACACGCTCATTATACACAGAGTATACAGTGTGTGTGTGTGTGTGTGTGTGCACACGCATGCATGTGTGCGTGTGTGTGTCTGGTCCTAGGATATGTTCAATGACTTCTTTCTTACACGCTCATTATACACAGAGTATACAGTGTGTGTGTGTGTGTGTGTGTGCGCACGCATGCATGTGTGCGTGTGTGTCTCTGGTTCTAGGATATGTTCAATGATTTCTTTTTTACACGCTCATTATACACAAGAGTATATAGTGTGTGTGTGTGTGTGTCTGGTACCACACTACAGACAGATACAACATAAACACAACATGGACATACATAATCACACACTACATATAGTTACAACATAAACACAACAAGGACATACATAATCACACACTACATAAAGTTACATCATAAACACAACACAGACAAACATGATCACACACTACATGTAGTTACAACATAAACACAACATGGACATACATGATCATACACAACATGGACATACATGATCACACAGTACATATAGTTACATCATAAACACAACATGGACATACATAATCACACACTACATATAGTTACATCATAAACACAACATGGACAGACATAATCACACACTACATATGGTTACATCATAAACACAACATGGACATACATGATTACACACTACATAAAGTTACATCATAAACAAAACATGGACATACATAATCACACACTACATAAAGTTACATCATAAACAAAACATGGACATACATAATCACACACTACATAAAGTTACATCATAAACACAACATGGACATACATGATCACAAAGTACATATAGTTACAACATAAACACAACATGGACATACATGATCACACACTACATATAGTTACAACATAAGCACAACATGGACATACATGATCACACACTACATATAGTTACAACATAAACACAACATGGACATACATGATCACACACTAAATATAGTTACACCATAAACACAACATGGACATACATGATCACACACTACATATAGTTACATCATAAACACAACATGGACATACATAATCACTACATAAAGTTACATCATAAGCACAACATGGACATACATGATCACACACTACATATAGTTACATCATAAACACAACATGGACATACATAATCACACACTACATAAAGTTACATCATAAGCACAACATGGACATACATGATCACACACTACATATAGTTACATCATAAACACAACATGGACATACATGATCACACACTACATATAGTTACATCATAAACACAACATGGACATACATAATCACACACTACATAAAGTTACATCATAAGCACAACATGGACATACATAATCACACACTACATAAAGTTACATCATAAACACAACATGGACATACATAATCACACACTACATAAAGTTACATCATAAGCACAACATGGACATACATAATCACACACTACATAAAGTTACATCATAAACACAACATGGACATACATAATCACACACTACATAAAGTTACATCATAAGCACAACATGGACATACATAATCACACACTACATAAAGTTACATCATAAGCACAACATGGACATACATGATCACACACTACATAAAGTTACATCATAAGCACAACATGGACATACATAATCACACACTACATAAAGTTACATCATAAGCACAACATGGACATACATGATCACACACTACATATAGTTACATCATAAACACAACATGGACATACATGATCACACACTACATATAGTTACATCATAAACACAACATGGACATACATAAATCACCACACTACATAAAGTTACATCATAAACACAACATGGACATACATAATCACACACTACATTTAAAATTA
>JACEFZ010011446.1:0-67379 GCA_014155875.1 Cepaea nemoralis
TGTATCAACCATGGCGTGTATGCAAAATTGAAGGAAGATATCCCATCTTTAGTCCTCATAAAACGTGCGTGTTCCTTGCAGCTAGCATTATCCATGCCTCTTCAGAATGTTTACCAGGGAATTTGGAATTCCTTATTGCTGAAACACATAACTGGTTCTCCAAATCATCTGTCAGACAACAGCAATATAATAATTTATATAAAGCATTAAATGATAGTTCCTCACCACTGAAATTCTGTCATATTGCAAAACTAGATGGTTATCCAATTCAACCAGCTGTTGAAGAAATTTGTGACCAATGGTTAGAGGTGAAGAACACTTCGAAATAACAAGACAAAGTGAAAAGTACTACACAGCTGAAATACTATATGATAGGAATGTACAGGGGAAAAAAAATTTGGCATTCCCCTTTCAAAAACCCATTTAAGTGAAGTGCAAACAGTTAATAAACTATTTGAATCTCAAAATGTTGATAAATTTAAATTATTTGACGACCTCACTTTGCTATTTCACTAAATTTGGTAAAGAACTATTGCCAACTTGTAAAGCGGTCTTGTTCACTTGCCTATGAGAGCTATTGGCTCCCAACCCTACCTGGGATACCAAATCGAATCAAAAATTGATGGTTTAAAAACAAAAGGACTGTTAAAAGAAAATGAAGAGAACAACTAAGAAAGCGAAGTCAAGATTTTTGTCTCATTATTCTTCAACTGAAGCAGAGACTTCCTAAAAATTTAGATGTATTAAAAATTTTTAACTTTTTCTTAATAACATACCTCAGCCAGTAAAGGACATACCTAAATATGTCAAGTTATTAAATTTTTAGGGGTATGATATAGTGTGGCGGAAGCAGATATTAGTTAACCAAAATAAATTTGGTTGAGGACAAACAAAGCAGAAACTGAAGCTTTTTGGGGTGAAGTAAGACAATTTTAAAAATTTTTCAGGTAACAGTCCATTCTGTGAGCTTTTGAATGTGCGATGTCTGCCATTCAAATGCTGATGGGGAAAGAGTTTTCAGTATGTGAAATACAAAAAAGTAAACTAAGAAACAGGATGAAACTTGATCTCTTAAATGCTATCTTGACAATAAGATTTGGCCTGATGAGAGCAGAAAAATGCTGTTCATCTTATCAGCTCCCTGATCGTGTAATTAAAGAAATTGGAACAGCTAAAGCATACCAGAGTCATTTTGAATCTGAAGCTTCGACTCATCATCTAAGCTAAGTGACTTGTGAGACAGCATCAGTGAAGATGAGGAAATGATTCTATAGGTAAGTCACAAATTTTCTTTTAATTTTGCATATCCCTTACAGGACGGTGCAGTCAACATCAGAATTTTTCACCTGCTGTTGATGTACTAGGCAAGATTACGCTCAGTAGTTTATCATATCTTTCTGAGCGACCGGCTCACATACCCCTGTAAGTTACCAGCGCGGCTCGAACCGCTGCCGGTTCGGGCGCAGCTGCGTTACTCACGAGAATATACGGGATTACGGCGACAGTCGTAAACTTTTCGCCAGGGAGACCGGCAGTCACATCAATACATATGTTATTTCTTACTTTCTCAATCTGGATATTTTTCCTAGATCCTTCCAACGAAATCTAGATATTTATGGATGTTGTTTGGGCCGTTTCTAGATACTTTTGGTAAACAAGAAAGTGGCATCCCTGGCGTCAATAGTTCGTTGATTTCGGTCTGTCATCTTGTGCGTAATTGTATGTAAACTAGGCTTTAAATATTTAACAACGTGATCTCTGTGTGGGGCGAAATGAATGACATTCTTATCTATTATTGGTGATAATCATGTATAGTGTGTGATCGCACTAACGGATTTCGAAATGAAGGAGAAAGTGTTCTTTCCAGGAAAATATATTCAAAAGAATGATGTTTAAAGAAAAATACGAAGGAGAAATAGTTGGCATGGGTTGGTTCAAGGATGACGTTTTAGAGGATTCTTATTAAATTTCGTTATATTATTGCTAACATCATCAGGCTGTTGACTGAATCTATTCAACTTTTGGTGGTGTTTCCCCTCTGAAATATCTGTTTGGAATTGCATCTTTTCTTGCGCCCTGTTCACAGCTTACCTTACGGTCCTTTCCTTGGCTCCCGCGCTACACCGACTTTATGCTAGTGTGCTGCATAGTATTAGTAGTTGTTACTGTCACATGCCTGTGGTCATTGACATTAAGGTGAGTGGCCGTACAAGATAAACTGTTCACGAGATAAAAATAGGGCGGATAGTAAGTCCCCCAGAGGGCGTAAATGAGAAGACAGTAATTGAAAGGGGGAGCTGAGAAGAAGTCAGCTGGCTAAAATAAAGGTGAGGCAGACAGTTGGAGCAGTGAGGTTGT
This sequence comes from Cepaea nemoralis, assembly GCA_014155875.1. Taxonomy (NCBI): domain Eukaryota; kingdom Metazoa; phylum Mollusca; class Gastropoda; order Stylommatophora; family Helicidae; genus Cepaea; species Cepaea nemoralis. Next base: position 2,359 of record JACEFZ010011446.1, read on the forward strand.
GTGTTATGTGGGAGGCAATGTGGGGGATAGAAGTGTTGAAAAGAGAGGGACAAAGACTGACGGAGGGCAGTTGATGTTTGGACTCCGAGCTGAGAGGGAGTTGAGTCTAGACCGGACCAGGAGAAGGTCGTGGTCGGAGAAAGTGAAGAATTGTGACGGAGTTCGGAAGATAACTCCGCACTGTGGGTTCCAGGGATAGTGAGTGGAATTCGAGACCCAGAGTGGGTTACTTTGAGTCGGGCCTAGAGAGAGGCTAGTATACCTGTCGTGTGGGACGAGATTTAGTAGCCGTGAGAGGCAGTGTTATTCGAAGTGTTCCATTGGGATGGAGATATATTCTTAGAGAATTATTGTTCCTGGATTTATATGCTACATGTGTCTGTGTTAATTCAGAATTAAAGGAATATTATGTGCGCAATCAACGCTTGTTCACTGACTGGTGTTTGGTGGTGATGCATCTTGGTTAATCTGTTGTTAAACATCACATTTTACAAGGACATACCCTAGACACAACCATAGCCACTCTATCTGTCACTTAGTCAACATTCACTTTGTGTCAGTTACGTAAAACCAGTTCTAACATACGGCTGCCAATCCTGGACAAATTGTAATCAAGCGAAAAAAATCCCTAGATGTTTTGGAAATATAGTTTTATAGAACAGCCACGATGAGTATTCTGGACATTTTGACGTAGGCCAAGACGCACAGACAATGTATCACAAACATCAGAAAGAATCATTCACCATTATTTGGCCACATTGTAAGGAGACAAAAACTGGAACATCTTGTGACAAATGGAACGATTCATGGAAAGAGACATAGAGGAAAGCAGCAACAGAAAATTTTAGACAGTCGTGTGTCTTGGAGTGGACGAGATCCAAAACACAAATTGATACCTGCCGTAAGAGATCGCAAGATGTCGTGAAGCATGATTGCTCATGACAGTCGGCAAGGCACTTGAAGATATTGTTACAGCATTACGACTACCACATCCACATGAATCATTGAACAACATAATAAACGGCAGGGTACTTGATAAAACAATGCTCTATTTGTCTGCACACATCATCATCATCTTCATGTTTCATATCGATAAACGTAGGTGGTCATGGTTCGCCTTCTCACGCTGTCACAAGAGTCGTGGATCAGCTGTGTTTGTGTCTTCATTATGCCATGTGACCAAGCCATCTAGATATTTACCTCTCTGCCTTCCCCTTGTTCTTTTCCTCACAATCATGCCAGTTGCCACCAGGTTCTCCAGTTTGTTTCGTATCATAACGTGCCCAAAATATCTTCACTGTCTACTTCCAATTTCTCTAATCAGTTTGCTTTTGTCAGTTGCTTCTTGTAGTTCTTGCCCTTCTTTCATGTTTCATAATTCTGCAAAGACGGCAGCCGATATTTTGAGTTTTGGTGAGTAAACTGTAATAATTAAACTGTTAAATTGTGCCCGGATACATAAGGTACAATACACACTGTACAATGCATACTGTACAATGCATACTGTACAATGCATACTGTACAATACATACTGTACAATACATACTGTACAATACATACTGTACGAATTGTCTAAACAAATGTTGTAAGGTCTCAGGACTATTAATCTGAGTCGGGCTCATGGAACCTAATATAACTTCTCTTATGAGATTGAAAGGGGTAGGAGTAATGGTAGAATGGAAATAATGGAATGTTTAGCGACCTATTTCTGTGGACATCGTGCATGTGTGGCTCATTATTGGCAGTTATAGAATATGTGAGAATGTATCTTCAGCCTTCCAGGACACCAAGGCAAACGTGGAAAGAGTATTTTCTCTCATGAATATGCGGTGGAGAGTGGAACGAAATCTCCTCCGCGTGTAAACAGCTGAAGCAATATTTAAATGTGTATTTAATTGTTGGCCGGCGTCTGTGGTGAAGGAGTTGTATACGCGATTCGCAAACCCCCATACCGCGTTAGTAATCAGCAGCAAGCTATTTTGGAAGCAGACAGCCTTGTGTTGATTTTTAACATTGGTATGAGCGTCGGTCGTTTAGAAAGCAATGGCTGGCTACTGAACGATAAACATGCCTTGTAAATCACAAAAAGCTAAAAACAAATTCTGGGTTGGCTGCGACGTCCTGTGAAGGACTTGCAACCAACTTTTAATTAATCATCTAAGGAGCTGCTTGGAGTTTATGTATTACGGCTACTCAGCGACAAGATCATTCTCTTCGTGGCTTTGAGGTCAGACAAATATCAGACGTAGTCGATGCAGGAGTCAAGCGAGGAACGCAAAGGTTCCGATTCTGAAACTATTCTTCTACTTATAGCCCATGCTGTGTGGCAATGGTAATTATGTTTGTCCATATCCTTCTGTCTCTCATGCTACCAATCACGTCTGTTACCGACGTTCCTCCATACCTGTCCCGCATCTTCTCTCTTGGTCTTCCCCCGCGTCTCTTCGCCTCCAAACTTCTCGCTGTGACGACATACTCCATATTTCCCCTTCTCATGGCATGCTCAAATAATGTGGACTGTCATCTTGTGATGCAAGTAAGGATCTCCCTTTGTGAGTTAGCTCCTTTGGCGATATCTTCTTTGATCTTTCCATCCGTCCACTTTCTATCTGTCTTGTTTACTGTCTGTACGAAACTATTCTAAGTTTTAGTATTGAGTGTGATATCTTTTCTTAATCTTATTATTTCTATTATTAATGTCAATAGTGACATTAGTAACGTTTGCAACATGTGTGATTCTTATTATGCTTAAAAGAAAAGTTCCCATTTCTCACTCGCACAATCTTGCAACCGTAATCTATTCAACGCCCCTTCCTCTTCTCAACCATCTCGACATAAAGACCAAACCTAACTAGGGCAACTATAAGTATCTTTCCTGGGCCATAGATCCCCTATTGAAACCAAAACTGTGATTCTAGGAACTGATTAAACTAAAAGTTAGTTTTCAGTACGTGTAGAAGCATTAAACATTAGTTGTTTTGTCTACGTTATTTTTTTTTTAATTTTAAAATGTAAAACATAAGCTGTTTTGACTGCGTTATTTGTTATTTTAAAGTGTAAAACATTAGCTGTTTTGTCTGCGTTATTTGTTATTTTAAAGTGTAAAGCATTAGCTGTTTTGTCTGCGTTATTTTTTTATTTGTAAATGTAAAACATTAGCTGTTTGTCTGCGTTATGTTTTATTTTAAAGCTAGCGTTACGGGAGTCTCCGTGGTGAAGTGGTTACGCCGCCTGCCTTGCGTTCCGAACGTCGTTGGTTCGATTCCGGGCTTCGTCGTTCGGTTCACAAGTGCAGTTTTCTCAGACACTTTTGAGGAGCGTCGCTGGAGCTACGGAGATCGATCTTAGTGTCACTCTTTCGGCGGGCCTCCTCATTCCTCTGAAGAAAGAGACCTAACCATATGGGATCAAACCTGGCGCAATGAAGCCTTTTAAACCCATTTTGTAAAAGCGCGTTATTGCATCAGATGGTGCGTGCGAAACCCCCCTTTTTAAGCAACTTCTGGTCTTAACAAAACACTGTCTATCCAAAATAGAGAAATAGAGTTGTTAACTGAATGATCTACCGCTACTATTTCTTCCCAGAATTATCATTGTTAACTAGCTGATCTAGCGCTACTTTTTCTTCCCTGAATTATAATTATTAACTGTTGATCTAACTCTAAGCTTTCTTCCTATAATTAACTATCATAACTGACTTATGTGAACAGTCAGAAATAGGTGAAGTACAATATGGGTTTGTAGAAGGCAAGAGTACAGAACTAATGCGGTGTAGCTTTTGAAAACATTAATAGTACGTTTGTCAGAAGTAAACAAAGACGGAAATTATTGCTTCACGCCGACACATAAACAGAATAAGACATGCTGACATCATATAAAAAGCTTACAGATCTCCAAACCGAAAGGACAGATCTTAGACTTGTAAAGAGCGTATACTGGAAAGAAAATGTTGCCATAAAAATTGATGATGAAGTAGGGAAATTCCAGCATATCAAGAGAGACGTGTGACAGTGTCGTGTGTTTCTTTAAAGTGTCGTCCCTGGAGTGAGTTGAATCAACACCCACATTATATTTTAACCCCTTATCATTATCCTGGAAAATCCGCTAGATTCCGTCCACCACACTCCCTCAGTTTATGGACACCTCTTTCTCTCTCTCTCTATCACTACTGGATCATGCCCCCTCTCATTCTTCCCAAACGCAACATACTCAACAACTCTAGCTTCTAAAAATTCAATCAATCAATCATGTGCCATGCCGGAAAGCGTGGGCGGTCATGACTCTCCATTTCACTCGATCACCAGTGTCGTGGATCAGCTCAGTATGCCTGCCTCGTCCATGCCATGTGGCCAAGCCATCCAGATATTTTCCTCTCGGTCTTCCCATTGGTCTGGTCCCTTCGATCTTGCCAGTTGTCACTAAGTTCTCCAGTCCATTTCTTCTCATAACATGTCCAAAAATATTTTGACTGTCTACGTCTAATTTCTCTAATCAGTTTACGATGTTCATTTGTCTCCTGTAGTACTTGGTACTCCTGTAGTACATTCTAAAAATTACTAACAATTAATTTATTAAAAGAAAAGTGTAATGCATGTGAGAAGTGTATGCGAAGAATGTGTGTCGTGTACTATAATGTGTGTAGAATCGGACCATCAGATCAGTAGCCCAGTCAGATCATCCTAGCAAGGTCACACCACAGCACGTTAGATCAGCACAAGAAAACCTCACCCAGTGATGTATCTCTCCTGCCAGACGTTGACTTTCTTCTGTAGCTACTTGGTAATCCATCAACATGATCATCCAAAATAGATGCAGTCCATCGTTTAACACTGATCATGGATCGGTTACACACTGCATCCTATAGGTCCCAATAGTTCTTAAATGTTCAATCCTTGTACTTGTGAATATAAGTATCACTGTTATTGTTAATACCCTTGATCCCATCTATTGTCTATATTGTCTCAAATACAATGTCCCTTGTACTATTCCAATGGACTCTACAGCTCCATGTGAATGCTACATTTAATGTTTCTTTTTAGTCACTATTGTTCATATGATATGTGGTGTATCAACGAACATCACCCATCCTAGGTGAACCTTATCACACAGGAATCGTTAAAAGATTTTGCTCATCTGAGCCATGTTCTAGTGGACCCTTCAGATCATGTGCCCAGCGTAAACACTATTGTACAAACTTTCTTCTCGGACATTATTCATTTCCTTAAAAAAAAACATTGACTGTTCATCTGGTGTTTTTCCTCATCGGAGTAGAACTTCATCAACACCAGTGTAGAGCTTCCTCGTAACTGGCGGGGAACCTGTTAGAGAAATAACACACCTGGTGAGAGCACTAGTCACTGATCCTACTAGCTGAGTGTAGGCAGCCTCGCTCAGATATTTATCAGCGAACTAAACTCTTTCATAGAGCAGAGGAGCTCATCACCTTGGTCCGAATCAGGCTAAGACAAGGAAAGACCAATAGACAGAGTGCAGAACCCCAGTAGGCACCCCACTGGAAGAACCCACCATTGGACATTTTCCCTATCTCCCAACCCATCCTCAATCTCTCCAAATATCACCCCACTACACTATTTTCACTAGCAGAGCTAATTCTCACTTCACTACCCTATTCTCAACTAGCAGAGCTAATTATCACTTCACTACGTTAAAGTCCTAAACTCTACTATCACTAGTCTATCCCACATTAATTACACCTAAATACAATCTATGGAGTACCTTATGTAACACTGCTTTTCTCCTGAATCACATCTACAATTTGCCATGACAGGCACGTGTAAATTAAATTTAATTAATCCCGCACACGGTAGATGTTTTTCAAATTCTAACAGAGCCAGCGAAAACACCGTCCGTCTTAGGCCAACTCTCTTATTTACAATCGCTGTAACAAGCTTGGTTTTTCAAACGGACTTGGATTGTTCTAGTGACTTCTTTTGATGTCAACATAGGTGTCCTCAAGGGCAACTAACTATTTCAGAATTATTCTCTCCCCCTTGTTCAACCAATGGAAAAGTTGTCTCCCTTGTTTCTAGAACCAAAACAAGCCAGCGTGTTTCCCGCATTCTCCCGATCGGGCCACAACAACAAGCCTACAATTTTCTGTCTTGTGGGGAACTCTCAAAGACGGTTGTACCGTTTGATCTCACCGCTTCCAGGAATAAACAACTTGCTGCTGCGAATCAGACTGTCGCTGTTATTGGTATCATCTGATCGTTAATTCACAGTGATTTCGCGACAGGCATTCGTAATGTTTCCAGATCTGTATTTCCTTTATCACTGGCGCCTTACGGTCTTGACAAACGATAATTTGTTATATTGTGCTTTAAAATGTTTATATTAACTACAGCCAATGGTGGGAACCAGGGATGGAGTTATACCTCTGCAGAGCACAAAACCTGGGCTGGATTGCAGATACCATGCGTTCCCCATGCAGCATGACCCCTCTTTCGGCCTGCCTAGTATACTCTAGAGAAAATGTAACACCATTACATCTGGAACAACGACAAGCTGCAGAAGCTGCCGGATCAGTATAGCAATGGTCTAACTATCCGTCTGTCGCAGCTTCCATCCTAGACCTGCTGCCGACTACGGCTTAGGGCCTGTTCAGCCCTGCCATGACATTTAGTCTTTTGGTTGCATGTCCTCGCACCAGGATAAGAGAAAAGCCTCCCAATGGCGCTCCTCCGTCCGAAACTGTTGGCATAATGTGGGGTGTCGAGTTTGGTAAGTGCCACTCAACATTCGGCGCTAACAGAAAGCAGGTGGTACCATCAAATGTCATACGGTAGCTCAGTCATATCTGACTAAGACTGGCTGTTTGTTTCAATAATGAGTGAAAATAGTATGTGAAGTTCAAAAGATATTAAGGGAATCGTCATCGAAGGAATATGTTTTTTCTTTGGTTGCATATCCCTTACAGGGCGTTGCAGTCAACATCAGCATTTTTCAGCTGCTGTTAATTTACTAGGCAAGATTACGCTCAGTAGTTTGCCATTGCTTTCTGAGTGACCGGCTCACATACCCCCGTGAGTTAACAGTGCGGCGAGAACCGCTACCGATTCTCTCGCAGGTTACGTTCCTCACGTGGATATACGGGATTACGGAGAAAGACGTTAACGCCTAGGCCAGGGAGACCGGCATCGAAGGACATAGCATCAACAATATATTATAAGATACACATATGATACACGGTTTATTTGCAGATAATTAACAGAATCTGCAGTACTGCGTTATTGCACACAATGGGCAACTAGGATTAGAATTTAATTGTGTGTGAGGGGGGAGGGGGAAGCAGATATTATGTCTCATCATCTCATCTCATCCTGTTCCTATTATACCTTGCGGTGTTGAAGTGAAACATAAAGAGCGGGAGAGTGTCTGTTTATTGGCGTCATGCATCGAGATTCACATGGACTTTGTTATTCCCTCTGTCCATCTTTTATATGGCGGACCTCTTCCTCTGCTTCTATTTGGTCTGTGGATCATTTCTGGTTGTGGTATACTGTTAGTACGTAATCTAGTTACATGGCCAAACCATTTAACTTGCTGCCTTCCGATAAAATCTAACGCTGCTATAATCCCCACTTTAGTCCTGATTTCTTCATTTGTGATTTTCTCCCTTCTTGATACATTGATTATTCTTCTCAGGAATCTCATTTCGCTTGTTGTGTATTTTCTTTTCTCTTTTTCTATCATTGTCCAGGTTTGGCATTTGTAGCGCAGGGTTGGTAGGAAGATTGTGTTGCAGGGTGCTTTCTTAGTAACTATTGATACGTGTTTGTTCTTTAGTATTGGTGCCATTTGTCCAATGAGTTGGTTCACCTTATTGCAACTATTTTCGATCTCGTCTTCTGATTTGACATTTGATTATATTGTACTTCCTAAGTACTTGAAGCTCTTTACTTGTTCCAGGGAGTGTCCTTTTAGATGAATCTTTGTTTTTTTTTTTTTTTCGTTTTCTTTGATTATAGCCATTATCTATGTTTTACTTATTCTAATTTTCATGAAATTATGTAAATCTCAAACTAAGACACAAATACATCAATGTTACATGCGAGTACATAGGAAATTTCTGAAACAGCTGAAACTGTTTTGAAACAGTCACAATATCTCACTGAAGATGCATTGTGAATGTTAGAACGAGAATCTCTATGACAAAAGCTGCTATTTGCAATATGGAAAAACATGCTCACCAATCGGATGACTGCCTGGTCTGTCCTGTCATGCATGACATTTAGTCTCTAGGTTGCATTTCTTCGCTTTCTTCACACCAGGATAAGGCTTGGGTCCTCATCATCATCATCATCTCTCTCTCTCTCTCTCTCTCTCTCTCTCTCTCTCTGTGGGTGGGTGGGTGTGGGAGGTGCGTGCGTGCGTGTATGTGTGTGTGTGTGTGTGTGGTCAAGGGCTGAAGTATGATCACATTGGAACGTGTACACGGCGTTACGGCAGAAGGCACGCTTTAACCATTGCCAGGAGAGAAAGGTCTATTTTAAGTTGGACACTTGGGGTGAAGGCCGTGGTTGAAGTCAGACCGTGTCATTCTCGATATTAAGCGATTGTCAATGTATGCGACCGCCAATTGTAGATGTGTCAATTAGAAAGTGTGTTATGTTGACAGTATTTTAGTGAAGAGTAATCGTGTGGGTATGTGATTATGTGAAGTATTTTTTTAACATCCCATGTATAGGACATCGGTGTCAACACCAGCATTTTACTGCTCTTGTTGATGTCTTGGCAAGTTTATGTTCAGTAGTTTGACATTGCTTTCTGAACGCACGGTTCCCATACCAACACGTTAAAACCAGCTCGGCACGGTCTGCTGCCAAATCGATCGCACCTGTTTCGAACGTGGGTAAGCGAGCTTACGAATCGTGTCCGTAAGCTCTTAGCCATGGAGATCGTCATGTGAAGTATAGGCGTGAGAATACATGATGTAAAACGGTATGGTCTTATGTTGTATCTGGAGTTCTTAGATATTTTGTGGAGTTGATGGCAATGTAATTCTAATATAATATTGTGGCACAGACCACGTATACAAACACTCAATATGTTCAACGACAAATCATACACATCGTCCCAACACACCTGTGTCCTGACCGATAACATTGTGACAATCTAACCAGCCGTTCACAACAATACTATATTGTGTCCTGCCAACCATGAAGACACCGTGTTAACCCAACCACCGTGTCAACATGAACATGAATATTAGGATGTCTAAGCCCAACTATCGCGGCCGTGACATATCATCATCATCAAGTGCCCTGCCAACTGGCGTAGGCGTTCAAGGCTCTCCACAGATCTCGGTCTATGGTTTCCTGGATCAACTCTGCTGCTGATATTCCTCCATGCCACCGTCTCAGTCCGTGATTGGTGTGTGAGTGTGTGTGCGTGCGTGCGTGCGTGCGCGTGTGTGTGTGTGTGTGTGTGTGTGTGTGTGTGTGTGTGTGTGTGTGTGTAAGACACGTTTAAACAGCTTTCATATGCGGTGTCTGCGAAGAATACTTGGTATTAAGTTTCAAGATAATATCTCAAATACTGAGGTTTTGGAAAGATCAGGTTTGTGACGATTTGTTCCATGCACAGTCTTCGTAGACATAGATCGATAGGACACATTAGGAGGACGGATGTCGGTAGTATACCAAAGGACATCTTTTTTGGTGAATTACAGATGGGTAAAAAATCTCGGGGTCGGCCTCTACTACTAAATAAAGATTTGTGTAAGCGGGACATAATTGATACAGGCTTTGATACTTACCTTGGGAGTAAGTCGCCGCTGACTGTGTTGCATAGAGGCAAAGATCAGAAATGGATTAAAGACAAAGGCGAAAATTACTGCAGATAAATCATACACAGAGCGTGTGAGGCGTGTGTGTGTGTGTGTGTGTGTGTGTGTGTGTGTGTGTGTGTGTGTGGTTCATAAATATTACACAAATATATGTAACTTCAGCATATAGATTTATGATGTAAACATCTTGAACTTCGAAGATTATCTAAAGATATAATCATAGATAAATTATGAACAAACGTGTAAATATGTGTCTAGCTGTATTTCGTACTTTGGATTATATTATCGGTGCTATAAAACACCCACACACAAAAACACCAGACACAGTTGTTTCAGTTTGTATCATAACTAACTTTAACAATCTACAATCGCTCCATTGTCTTTCGAATGGATGTACTACATTTGTATCAATACAGAAACTAGTAGCTGCACACATCTATAAAATATATTGGAGATTCATAGGATTGCTGTCATGCTTTCATGTCTAAAATATAAAAATTCTGAATAGAGTGTGTCTGTATACATTTTAATTCATCTACCTAACTACCAACTAATCTCACTAACCCAGTTTGTTTATCTGCACACCTTTCTGTATATCATAATTGGTAGTGTCTTATGTGTATTCAATTTTTTTATAAAGTTTCCCGTTGTTTAAACTAAAGTAATTCTGGGATACTGAGATAAGTATCGCACAATGTTTATTCATTTTTATTTTTTTCCCTTTTTCTATTCTTCACATTCTGTTATAATGTCTTAATTTAGTCACAGTGTAGTCTTCTCATTATACTATTATACTTTAATTTAGTTACTACTTTGCCTTCTCATTCTGTTATTATGTCTTAATATAGTCACTGTGTTGTCTCCTCATTCTGTTATTATGTCTTGATATAGTCACTGTGTTGTCTTCTCTTTCTGTTATTATGTCTTGATATAGTCACTGTGTTGTCCTCTCATTCTGTTATTATGTCTTAATATAGTCACTGTGTTGTCCTCTCATTCTGTTATTATGTCTTAATATAGTCACTGTGTTGTCCTCTCATTCTGTTATTATGTCTTGATATAGTCACTGTGTTGTCCTCTCATTCTGTTATTATGTCTTAATATAGTCACTGTGTTGTCCTCTCATTCTGTTATTATGTCTTAATATAGTCACTGTGTTGTCCTCTCATTCTGTTATTATGTCTTAATATAGTCACTAGTGTTGTCCTCTCATTCTGTTATTATTACCTTAATATAGTCACTGTGTTGTCCTCTCATTCTGTTATTATGTCTTAATATATTCACTATGTTGTCCTCTCATTCTGTTATTATGTCTTGATATAGTCACTGTGTTGTCTTCTCTTTCTGTTATTATGTCTTAATTTAGTAACTGAGTTGTCTTCTTATTCTATTATTATGTCTTATTATAGTCACAGTTAAGTCTTCTTATTCTGTTACCGTCAGGATCTCCAATAAGGCCTTACAAAGGCGATATTAGTTAACAATAGTCTAGTAGGGTGACACCAGACAGGAGAGACACCGAGTACTATTAATAGCCTCAATAGGAGACATATTTGGGTCAAACCAGAGGTAAACGAGTACAGCTGAGCGAGGGCTTTCCCCAAGCAATTGGGAAGCTTGTTCTTGCGAGTAACCATGAAGTGCCAGGTTACTCGAACTCACAAGCCAGCGTGCTGGCGAGACCATGCACGCAATAATAGCTACTGCACGGAGGAGAGTGTCCGTGCTTGTCCACGCAATGTGTAGCGTGTGGACAGACTGACTGGAGACGGTAGAGAGAGCAGACGTATCCTTGACCAACGCTATAGTTTCTAGGCAATAGGCAAACATAGGGCTGTTCATTTAGATTGTGAAATACTAGCATCATCTATCATCACGTTAATGCATTCATGTTGTATATGATGATGAAGTACAACGCTCGTAGAGCCATTCAAATGTCGGCTCTGAATAAATTGCATTCCTTTCGCAAATGTCACGAGTTGTTATTTCGTGCGGTGCGAAAGTAGGGGAGTCCTGAGAATCTGCAGCGCACAAGTCGCTGACAATTATTATGTCTTATTATAGTCATAGTTAAGTCTTCTTATTCTGTTACCGTGCGTTAATATAGTCACTGTGTTGTATTCTCCATGGTTTATATGTTGTTGTAATTTCTTGTATCTGTTTGCTGTTTAAGGCATGTCGCTTAACGTCCTTTGTTTTCCTTAATTGTGTTCCATTTTGTTTTTAAAAGTTAGAAGCATATCCTTTACAGTACGCCGCAGTCAATCCCAGCATATATGGCTGTTTGTGATTTTTTGGCAAGTTTACGTTCATTAGTTTGCCATTGCTTTTTGAACGACCGGCACTCTTACCATTTATGAAAACCAGCACAAGGCGAGATGCTTCCAAGTCTCCCGCAGACGTATTACCAATGTAGTATGCGGGATTGCGAATTGCGTTCTTAACCCACTCGCCGCAGTGCCGTTGTTCTATAAAGCTAACCTGTAATTCGTGTTTCTATGTTGTTTTTAAAACGTATTTATTTTAATTTGACAATAAATGTTCACATACGATAACTATTTGTTGCTATTAGTGTGTAATTAAATCTGCTTACAATGTTTCAATGCTTGTATATGGCTGTGTTAATTTGTTATTGCAGGTCCGGCCAGGAAATATCGCTGAAGCATGAAACAGTGGCATTCATATTAAAGTGTTTTAGAGTACTTTTAACAAAACACTTCACCCAATAGAAGCACATGGCAGCCTTCGTTTTTTCTACCCCATCTTACTGGACGCACAGAAGATCGGAAGGTGGTCAAAGATATTTCTTAGAGAATGTTCCAGGGAAGACTCAGTTCAGAGTAATCGAAGTCATCAAATCAAACTGGATTCCTAGCCTAGTGGGAGCGGGAAGGGATGCAGCGAAACTAAAACATTTAGGCATCAAGTTCGTTGGGGTCAACAGGGTAGAAAACCCTGAATTGTTTCATTCATACGACGGAAAAAAACAAGACATTTTCCTGAGAAGAGGTCTTTGCCCAGCTATTACAGATATTCCAGAACCACTTGCGAGCTTCGAAAGACGGGAAAGACTCCCCGATGTGAACGAATATTATTTGTTTCACGGCACAGACGAAGATGCTGCGACCAACATTGCTGAGATAGGGTTTAAAATTCGTGAAGCTGACCCGAACGGTATGTTTGGAAAGGGAATATATTTCACGGACAGTTTTATGAAAGCGGATCAGTACGCGGGTAAGTCATCACCATCATGCACCATACCGATAAGCGTGGGAGGTCATGTTTCGCGATCTCACAAGTTCACCAGAGTCATGGATCAAGCGTGTTTTGTCTCTACCACGCCATGCAGCCAAGCCATACAGATATTTACTTCTCTGCTTTATGCACAGTCTTGAAAGTTGTCAGCAATTCTCTAGTTTAATTCTTCTCATAACGGGCCCCAAAAATATGTTGACTGTCTACGTCTAATTTCTCTAATCCTTTCGTGGTTTTCATCTGCTTCTTGTAGGACGTGCTAGTTGGTTTTTCTGTCTGTCCATGGTATTCTTTGCATTTTCCTCGGAAACCATATTTCACTACAATTAGATGTTTTTTTTCAGTTTATCCATTCAAAAGTGCAGGTTGTATGTATCACTTCACCACTCTTTTCCTCGTTGCAATTGACATCTTTTTATTCATAGTATGTTATATATCTTGCAAGAGGCAACCTTCATCATAGCGATTCTTGTTCTAATCTCTTCAAGGAACTTCTCATCAGATGTTATAACTGTCCCAAGATAGTTGTACCGATTCACTTGTTTAAGAATATTCCCATTTACCGGTATATTACATTGTGGTATCTCTTTCTTCCTAGTGACAACCATAATCTGTTTCTTCTTACAATTTAATTCTTTCCCTAGTTGTTCAATTTGTACAATAACCACATCTACAATCATAACAACAGAAATGAGATTCCTGAGAATCAAGAAGAGATAAGATCAGAAATTAAGAAATCAGGACTAAAATTATGGTTAAAGCAGCACTAGATTTTATTATAAAGCAGCAAGTCAAATGGTTTGGCCATGCAAGTAGTAGACACCTTGCAGACCAAAGTATGTGAGTGAAATGTGGCCAATATTCCAACACAATGTCTGGGCAGAGCTTCAGAGATCATGTGATGCCCAAACGACATGATCCCTCCCTCGGCCTAGTCTTGTGTATTCCAGAGGAATGGGTAACCAATACGTCTGGCACAAGGTAGGCTGCAGACGCTGGCGGCTCAGCGTCAATCCACCGAGACCTCACCACCACGAGCCGGTGGCGAGTTATGGCCAGACCCTGACACCCAAGGGACCCGGCTTAGAGGCGTTCAGCCATGTCCCACAGGTGAGGGCCTTGTACGTGCCCGGACGAGTAGGCTACCATGCAAGTAGGCTACCAATTAATAGCATACCACAACAAGCAATGACGTACAGACCAGATGGAAATAGAGGAAGAGGCCGACCACGTAAACGTTGGACGGAGGGAATAGCAGAGTCCATGTGAATATCGATATATGAAGCCCATAATCGGGCACTCTCACGATGTTTATACTTCACCTCGACACCGCAAGGTACAAGAGGACATGATGAGATGAGATGAGATGAACCACATCTACTAAATGTTGCAGATCCTGTTCATTGTCTGCGATCAATACTGTATCATCCGCATACATAATGTTATTGATTATATCTGTTTAGTCTGTTTAGTCGTTGGATCAACATCACGGCACACGGTTCAACCCATAAGTGCTCCGTTTTCCTCCTGACTCAATCCTGAGTCTGGAGAAACTCAGCTCAATGCACGAACTCCGTTGCATCGGCGAGGATACTGAAATACTTTGGGTAGATTTTTAACTCGAAATTTTGCCCGGGCAGCGGCGTTAGGCTACTCTTTTTCGATTTCCAACTGCCAAGGGATTTTTTACGTTCGCAACAATACACATGGGCATCCGATCTCACTACCCAGAGACCAGGGGAAATTTTATTACTGGAAGTCCAGGTGGATTTTTTAAATAAATCCCGGCCCTCACTGGGGCCTGAACCAGGGACCTCCAGCACTCGAGGCGGACACCATACCTCGAGACCACTCAGGCCCCCCCCCCCCCATTGATTATATGTCCTACTATGGTGATTACTCTCATATCTTCTAAATTTCTAAAAATATGTTCACTGTATAGGAAAAAGAGATCTGGAGACATACATCCCTGTCGCACACCTCTCTTAATGGGCTGATATTAACTTATTTCCTTATCAGCCTATAAGGCAGCTTGTTGTTTCCATTCTGTTTTTACAATTCTACAAGTTTCATCAATTTGTAGATTTGTAAGCATCTTCACATTTTGACATGTCTAACTTTATCAAAAGCCAGTGTGTAGTCAACGAAGCAAAGACACGGGTAAGTATGCTTTACTACAAATGTTGAGAACCTAAGATACATTGGTCCATTTCCATGTTAGCCACGAAGACAGTCACCACAATGCGGCCTGATGTCTTGGATATCTGCGGATACCTTTGTCGGTAATTGTTTTAGGCAGACATTAACTGTTTCACAGACCACCATTTGTGCCAGGCTGATCTTTCTCTTAAAGTCCATGCCGTGTGGTCATCTTGTCTTGTCAAAATTCTTCTGTCTTGTATACTGCCAGTCATTTCTGATACAGTTGTTCCTCAATATCATGATGTCAGATCGTCAATCGTCTTCAATCTTACTCTCCTCCTGCCTCTCTGCCCCTTATCTTTCCTGTTGTCACGATGTATACCAATTGTCCCCTTCTCATGATGTACCAAAACATAGAATACTGCCTGCTTCAGGTTCTAGTAACCACTTCTCAGTGTGAATTAAGTTCTTCATGATATCTTCATTACACTTGTTATCTATCCTCGGCGTTCTAATCATTGTTCTATAAAGCCACATCTCTTCATCTTCGACATAATTCCTCACTTCTCTGCCAAATGACCATGACAGGACAGCAGATCAGGTTCAAGCTACATTTTCCCCAACCAGATAGGACATGATAAGCCCACTCTCCCGTGAATGTGTTGCTGTAGCCGTGGATGCTGTACCAGAAGGTGCACCAGAAACCACAGTAATATGCATTACTCGCTCTCAGCGACCGCAGAAAGACATTTAACGCTTTCTTAGTAAAATAGAATCAAATTACCCGGGAAGGTTAACCCGGTCAACAAATGCCCACAGAAGTCAGATGTGTTGGCCTAACAGCGCAAGAACGCAGCTATGCTATAAACAGGCACAACGCAATCACGTCAGAAAAAAACTCTCCGATGAACGCAGAAGAAGAAATATCACACTGAGAATGAATAGTGTGTCAGACTATCGTGTACGAGGTTGAATCATGTGTTCGACTGTATCGTGTACCTGATAGAATAATGTTTCAGACTAGACTGTCAGAGCGGATCATGTTTTAGACTAGACTGTTCAGAATTGACCATGTGGCTAATTAG
This sequence comes from Cepaea nemoralis, assembly GCA_014155875.1. Taxonomy (NCBI): domain Eukaryota; kingdom Metazoa; phylum Mollusca; class Gastropoda; order Stylommatophora; family Helicidae; genus Cepaea; species Cepaea nemoralis. The sequence goes on from JACEFZ010011446.1 coordinate 18,649, forward strand.
ACTGTTCAGACTGGACCATGTGTCAAATTATACTATTCAGAGTGGATCATGTGTCAGACTAGACTGTTTCAAACTGGTTAATGTGTCAGACTTGAACAATCAAACTGGATCATGTGTCTGACTGATCATGTTTCAGACTGAATTATGTGTCAGACTAGAAAGTTTCAAATTGGATCGTGTGTCAGACTAGAAAGTTTCAAACTGGATCGTGTGTCAGACTAGAAAGTTTCAAACTGGATCATGTGTCAGACTATAAAGTTTCAAACTGGATCATGTGTCAGACTATAAAGTTTCAAACTGGATCATGTGTTAGGCTGGATCATTTTTATACTGGATCATGTGCCCCACTGGATCATGTATTATTTTATAATGTATCAGACTGGATCATGTATCAGACTGGATCATGTATTATTTTATAATGTATCAGACAGGACCATGTATCAGACTGGACCATGTATCAGACTGGACCATGTATCAGACTGGATCATATGCCCCACTGGATCATGTTTCAGGCTGGATCATGTATTAGGTAATATCATGTAATAAACTGTATCATATATCAATTGGATCGTATACACATAAACGTATCGTGTGTTGATTTTTCAGATGACCCTGACAACCGCAAACCGCTAGGCTCAGAGCTGACAGTAATACTGGCCAGAGTGGTGCTGGGTAAAACATACAAGTGTGACAAAGCTGGTAGGTCAAACATAAAAGTGTGACAGAGCTGGTAGGTTAAACATACACGTGTGACAGAGCTGGTAGGTTAAACATACACGTGTGACAGAGCTGGTAAGTTAAACACACAAGTGTGACAGAGCTGGTAGGTTAAACATACGCGTGTGACAGAGCTGATAGGTTAAACATACACGTGTGATAGAGCTGGTAGGTTAAACATACACGTGTGACAGAGCTGGTAAGTTAAACACACAAGTGTGACAGAGCTGGTAAGTTAAACACACAAGTGTGACAGAGCTGATAGGTTAAACATACACGTGTGACAGCTGGTAAGTTAAACACACAAGTGTGACAGAGCTGGTAGGTTAAACATACACGTGTGATAGAGCTGGTAGGTTAAACATACAAGTGTGACAGAGCTGGTAGGTTAAACATACACGTGTGACAGAGCTGGTAGGTTAAACATACACGTGTGACAGAGCTGGTAGGTTAAACATACAAGTGTGACAGAGCTGGGAGGTTTAACATACATGTGTGTGTGATGAATGGTTTTTATACAGACACATCAGAGGGCCAGGTAGCACAGAGTTGCTACAATTAGTGATACTAGAGACTCTGCGACCAAGGATACTGGAATCAGTGCATAGTATGGGATACCAAGGGAAAGATGGGATGCTACAGATCTTGAAATGCAGATGTTTCTGGGCGGGTAACACTGCCGATGTATACAGATTGTATAAAAGTTGTAATAAGTGTGACGTAGCAAAGCCGCCGCACATTAAAACTAGGGGACATCAAGCAATTGTTAGCCTAATAAGTCAATAAGTAAATCACAAATGGCTGTAGAAAAATAACTAAATATGATAACAACTTGAAACCAGTTTATTTGTATACGTATATTGTCCCCTTATTTCTCAACATAATTTAAACCAACATTGATGCACTTATCCCATCGTTTTATCAGTCCTCCCAAACCGGCTGCATAGATCTGCCTGCTCTGTTTTCTAAACCACGTTTTCACTTCACATTCAACTTCGGCTTCATTCGCGAACTGTGCCCCCCCCCCCCCCAAAATGGGTGGGTTTTCAGTGGACCAAAAAGGTGGAAAACGCTAGGGGCTAAGTCGGGGCTGTAAGGTGCATGTTCCAGAACCTCCCATCTTAGTTGGTTAATTTTCTCCTGAGCTAATCGAGCCGTATTTGGTCTAGCATTGACATGAAGAAGCAACACTCCTCTAATCAGCCGTCCTGGACGTTCTCTTCCAATTGCATCATGAAGCAATGCACCGCTTTACGGTACAAACATTTGTCAGCACAAACATGAAGCATTTCCTTATGAATATCCTTTGCAGGCAGTCCTTTTGCCCACAAAAACGCACAACAGCACGTTCCTCTTTGGTTGTTCACTCCGTAAGTACAGTCGCCATTTTGTTTATGCACTGCGCATGCGCATGAGACACCTAGCGCCACCTGACGAACGGAAATACAAAGTTCGATATTGCTGTCACCTAATGACACCTGTAGAAAACATCAACTATATTTACCTGCCACTCGAAAGAACTGTGTGAATGACTTATTGACTAGTACTCTCTCTCTCTCTCTCTCTCTCTCGCGCGCGCGCGCGCGTGTGTGTGTGTGTGTGTGTGTGTGTGTGTGTGTGTGATGTGCCATGCCGGAAAGCGTGGGCGGTCATGACTCGCCATTTCACTCGATCACCAGAGTCGTGGACCAGCTCAGTGTTCCTGTCTCGTCCATGGAATGTGGTCAAGCCATCCAGCTATTTTCTTCTGGGTCTTCCTCTTGGTCTGTTCCCATCGATCTTGCCAGTTGTCACTAAGTTCTCCAATCCATTTCTTCTCATAACATGTCCAAAAAATGTTGACTGTCTACGTCTAATTTCTCTAATCAATTTACGATTGTCATTTGTCTCCTGTAGTACGTGGTCATTGGTTTTTCTGTCTGTCCATGGGATTCTTTGCATTTTTCAGCAGCTTGACTGCTCATTGTCCAAGTTTCACATCCATACAAAAGAATAGGCTCTATGTATCCCCCCAACACTCTTTTTCTCGTTTCAATTGACATCTTTTTATTGTTCAGAATGTTTTTCATCTTGCTAAAGGCTACTTTCGACATGGAGATACTTGTTCTAATCTCTTCAAGGCATCTCCCATCAGATGTTATGACTGTTCCGAGATAATTGTACCGATTCACTTGTTGAAGAATAGTCCCATTTACTTGTATATTACATAGTGGTATTTAGTTCTTCCTAGTGACTACCATGACCTGTGTATTTTTACAATTTAATTCTAACCCCAGTTGCTCACTGTGTACAACAACCGCATCTACTAATTGTTGCAGATCCTGCGCATTGTCTGCAATCAATACTGTATCATCTGCATATCTAATGTTATTGATGTTTCGTCCTCCAATGCTGATTCCATTTATTTCTTCATTTCTGAAAATATTTTCACTGTATAGGGAATAAAGATCTGGAGACAATACACATCCCTGCCTAACACCTCTCTTAATAGGCTGATACTGCCCCATTTCATAATCAATCCTTATGGCAGCTTGTTGTTTCCAATATATGTCTTTTATAAGTCTAATGTCTTTCCCGTCAATTTGTAGATCTGCAAGCATATCCACCATGTTGACATGTCTAACTCTATCAAAAGCCTTTGTATAGTCAATAAAGCAAAGATGAATATACTTGTTTACTTCTATAGCACGTTCAATAACTGTTCGCAGCATATACGCAGCATTTACTGTACCCTTTCCTTCTACAAACCCACATTGTTCTTCCCCTATTTCAGGTTGTATTTTCTTCCTCACTCTTTGCATGATAATTTGTAGCAAAATCTTTGTGATGTGACTCATTATACTAATTGTTCTTTGTTGATCACATTCGAAGGCTCCTTTCTTTGGGATTGCAATAAATACAGAGTTACATTATTCTGAAGGTATATCTCCAGTATCATATAATGTGTTCAGCAGTCTGGTGACTTGATCTATTCCATATTCTTCTAAAGCTTTAATCATTTCTGTTGTGATGTTATCTGCACCAGCTTTCGTATGCTTAAGAACATTTCGAACCTCCATCTTCAAAATTGTCGGTCCTTCATTATTAAAGCTAATATCATACTGTTTCTCTCTGTTATCATTATAAAGGTTTTTCACATAATCTGTATAATTCACATTATATAATATATATATATATATATATATATATATATATATATATATATATATATATATATATATATATATATATATATATATATATATAGGCATCATCATAATCATCCAGCGCCTTGCTGGCTGGCGTAGGTGATCATGCGTCTCCACAAATTACCATTTCCGACGTCATGGTTCAATTGGTTTGACTCCCTTCCGTGCCATGACACTAGGCTGTCAAGAATCTTCTCACACTGTCTTATTCTGTCTCTTCGCAAATCTTTCCGGTTGTCACAACATGTTCCAGTGTTTGTCTTCTAATAGCGTGGCAAAAAACATTGTTTCTGATGTTTGTGATAAGTTGTCTTTGCGACTCATCTTCCCGTAAAACGTCCTGATTGCTCATTTTAGCTGTCCAATTAATTTGCAGCATTCTTCTATAAAACAACAATATCAAAACCTCCGAGGATGTCTTCGCCTGTTTACTAATTTACAGAATTCGCAACCATAAGTTAAAACTGGTTCTATGTAATATGCAAGAACTCTTTTTCTAATTTTCATGGACAATGACTTATTGTACAAAACGTTCTTCATTTGATAGAATGCAGTTTTTGCTTGTCCTATTCCGTACTTTATCTCAGTGGTGCATCTTCCATCTGATGTTATCCATGGGTCTAGATATATGAATTTCTGCACTTGCCCCAAAATAATTGATCGATTGATTGATTTAGGAACCGACATCACAGCATTCGGGACATTCCCATACGCGCTCCGTCCCCATCCTCAGCAGCCAGCGAAGAGTTCCAACACTAATAGTTCCAGTAGCAATCTGATTATATGTCCGTCTCGCCTTTCCTCTAAGCGTCGAGCGTCGGCCAGATCCCCTCATCACACCTCGCTGTCTCATTCTTACCAGACTATGGTGATCCATTTGCTCTTCCGAGGTGTACACGTGCTCCCACAAGGCCGCAACCACATCTGTTTTGTCATACATCAATACTCCACCATGTTTTGCCGAGCCAGCCAATCTGTCCGCCTGTTCATTCCCCAGCACACCGGCATGCCCAGGAGAAAAGATCCAGGAGATGCGTGCTACCCGTGACCTCCGAAGCGAAGCAAGCCACTCTGCACGAAGCTTGCCTGTTCTCACCCTCCCCAGCATGCTTTCTGAGTCAGTAACGATCACAATGTGCGTATGTATCGTGTTCTCTATCCAGCGGAAAGCTGCACTGACCGCCTCCACCTCCATTCTTAAGCTAGATGTAGTGTCATCATAGGCTCTCCTGCACCAAACGCCGACCATTAGTTTTTGCCAAGAACCCCCAGGCACTTCTCCTACCTCTAAACACCGACCCATCCGTGTAGATAATCACATCACCCGGGCGAGAATTTTCCTGAATTAATTGCTGAATTTCCACTTCCGTGGCCCCTGCTGGCCACTCCCTGCACTCCCGGCTCAATGTGATTATAACCCTGCACAAGTCTGACTGCTCGGCTGGCACTCTGACCCACTCCTCTCCTCGCCTGATGTTCTCCAAGGGGCACACCTGTCTGATCGTATCCTCCGCCTGAGCCATCCATGATTTCCCTCTTATCAGTCTCTGACCCTTAACTACGTCCAGCGCCTCATGCAACGGGTGATCTGTGTCTGCAGATACTCTGAGGTATGTCTTCGCTTGCATCACTTTGTGCCTACCAGCAACAGTAGGCAGACAAAGGATGTAACGCATACACACTACTGGAGTGTCTCTGGTGCATCCCAGAATGACCCGCATAGCTTCATTCTGTATGCGCTCTAATTTCACCAGCTGACTCTTTGAGACAGTGAGCAGTCCCAGTCCATAATCAATCATTGAGAGGATCAAGTGCTGGTATAGTGTGAAGAGCATTCTCTGCTCTGTGTCCATTGCAGCCATAGTTTTAAGTGCATTGAGTCCCTTTTGAGATCATTGCACTTAAAACTATGGCTGCAATGGACACAGAGACACGTACTTTAATTTCACATTTAGGCACAATCTTTGATATCACCATGATTTCTGTCTTTCTATTATTCAAACTGAGACCCAGTTTTCCCCTTTTTACAACCAATGTATCTATCATTTCCTGTAGATCCTACTGATTTGTTGCTATCAAGTCGGTGTCATTAGTATAACGTAAGTTATTTATTTTTTGCCCACCAACCAGGATCCCTGACATATTTTTTGTATATCTCATTATATTATCATTGTACAATGAGAGCAAATCAGGAGACAACCTTGTCTGACGCTCTTCTCTGCACACTGAAATGTTCCTACAAGGTTGTTCTTATGGCTGCTGTTTGCTGCCAATATATGTTCTTTATTATTCGCATATCGTTGCCGTCAATGTTCAGTTGTTTTAGTAATGTTATTATTCCGTCGTGTTTCACATTGTCAAATGCTTTTTGTAGTCTATGAAGCATAAGCACAGATCTATTTTTACTTCTATAGCTCTTTCTAAAAAGTGTGATAAGAATATACTTGTATATGGCCTTGTTTGCTCATCACAAATTTATGTATTAATCTTGTTTTGTTTTTTATTCTTTTCATAATTATTCTGCCAATATATGTTCTTTATTATTCGCATATCGTTGCCGTCAATGTTCAGTTGTTTTAGTAATTTTATTATTCCGTCGTGTTTCACATTGTCAAATGCTTTTTGTAGTCTATGAAGCATAAGCACAGATCTATTTTTACTTCTATAGCTCTTTCTAAAAAGTGTGATAAGAATATACTTGTATATGGCCTTGTTTGCTCATCACAAATTTATGTATTAATCTTGTTTTGTTTTTTATTCTTTTCATAATTATTCTGAGTGAACAGCTTCCTCGTATGACTCATAAGACATATTATGTGATGCTCTTCTCATTCTAAAGCGGCTGGTTTTTTTTGGCATATCTATTACGGTGGAGTTTAATTGGTCACTAGGAATGTACCCAATAGTGTAGATGTCATTTAGAAATGTTGTCAATATTTCGATTCCACAATCACCTAGAGCCTCAACTTCCTCCAGTGTATTGTTGTCTGGAACATGTGTCTTTCCTTTCTTCATGCGATGTAGTGCATCTTCAACTTACGCTTCAAGTATTGGTGGACCCTCACCATTGTTTTGAATATTTCCAACCTGTCTCATATCGTCATACAGCTCTTCCAGACATTCCGTCTTGTCCCGTCAATATTGCACCGTTCCTCGTTTTTAAACATCCAGTGGTATTTCGTGTTATCCTACCTGTTGTTGTATTTATTTGTTGTTGTGGAATGTGAGTCTTGTCCATAGTTTATCCCTATTTCCTTGTACTGTTGATTCAGCCATACTACTTCAGCCACTTTGCAATTATTTACTATTTATATATGTATTATTATATTTTTCTTTATCTTGCTCTATCTTTCTTCTGTCGTCCATTATCTGCAAAATTTCATATGTCATCCATTTCTTTTTTACAATTTTATGTTTAGGTGGAATAATTTATTTTGATGTCTGTTGGATTGATTCCCGCAACATGTTCCATTGTTTATCAATTGTCTGTATTATCTCCATGGCAATATATCTGTTCTTTACAATAACACTGTACCTTTCTCAAGTATATTTACTTTTATAAGGGCTCGTGGTTCTCCCAGTGGCCAGAGACGCCCGATCAGGTCCCCTCGTCCCTGTGTATCGTTAGGCGGTTAGCCCTGGCAAGATCATGTGCAGATAACAGATACTACACTTTGATTTTAGCCAAAAGGCCGCAGACCCGCCCCATAATGGCAAAACCGCATATTATTTTGAAACAATTTACTGAATGTTAACAAAATTATTTGTATTATAAGTATTTTAACATGCTTTCTGCGTGTAAGTATTAGCTTATAATTGTTCAGGTACTGTTTACAGAGCGTTGATTTGTCGAATTTGTATGTGCAAATGCATAACAACACATACAATATACAATAAAATAATAGACAATATATTGTTTTGGGAGAGGTGTGGGGAGTAGTTTTGACATAAAATAAACCAGAATTTCATATAATTCTGACATGATATTTATATGAGTTGGATTGTTTTCCCTCTACTGGTTTTGGTTAGGAAAGGCATATTTACATTTTTCAAAGTGTCATGATGTATTGTTGATGAGAATGTTGGTGATAATGATTTATATTCACAAAGCCTATTGTGTCCTACATGGCTGTCTGTGAAGTCTTAATGGTATTGAAGACTTCACTGATGATTTGTATTTTTGCAGTCTGTGCTCTGTTACTAGGTTTTGTTAATATGATTAATCTCAACAGATGCTGACAGACTGAATCGTGCTCCGTGTATTCAGCACGGAGAATCATGTTCATGTAAACCTGAACAAAGATATGACGCGATCACAAGTACAGGACTTCTGTTCAGGGAGTTTGCAGTGTTTGACAAGAGACAGTGCTACCCTGAGTACATAATCACATATACGCGAAGAGAAAAACAAGTATGTGTAATGTAAACTGTGATCTACAGTGTTACTTTAATGTGCTGCTTCTGTAACTGTGATCTTCAGTGTTACTTTAATGTGCTGCTTCTGTAACTGTGATCTTCAGTGTTACTTTAATGTGCTGCTTACTGTAACTGTGATCTTCAGTGTTACTTTAATGTGCTGCTTCTGTAACTGTGATCTTCAGTGTTACTTTAATGTGCTGCTTCTGTAACTGTGATCTTCAGTGTTACTTTAATGTGCTGCTTCTGTAACTGTGATCTTCAGTGTTACTTTAATGTGCTGCTTCTGTAACTGTGATCTTCAGTGTTACTTTAATGTGCTGCTTCTGTAACTGTGATCTTCAGTGTTACTTTAATGTGCTGCTTCTGTAACTGTGATCTTCAGTGTTACTTTAATGTGCTGCTTCTGTAACTGTGATCTTCAGTGTTACTTTAATGTGCTGCTTCTGTAACTGTGATCTTCAGTGTTACTGTAATGTGCTGCTTCTGTAACTGTGATCTTCAGTGTTACTATAATGTGGTGCTTCTGTAACTATGAATCCTAAAATTGCAAGTTCTCGAGTCCCTGTTGAACATTGTGTTGGAGATTTGTCAATGAAATACGTGACCCCCGTGGAGCCGAATATTGTTTTGGAGATTTGCCAATGAAACACGTGACACACGTGGAGCCGAACATTGTGTTGGAGATTTGCCAATGAAAGACGTGACACCCGTGGAGGAAACATTGTGTTGGAGATTTGCCAATAAAACACGAGACACCCGTGGAGGAAACATTGTGTTAGAGATTTGCAAATGAAACACGTGACACACGTGGATGAAACGTTGTGTTGGAGATTTGCCAATGAAAAACGTGACACACGTGGAGCCGAACATTGTGTTGGAGATTTGCCAATGAAATACGTGACACCCGTGGAGGAAACATTGTGTTGGAGATTTGCCAATGAAACACGTGACACACGTGGGGGAAACGTTGTGTTGGAGATTTGCCAATGAAACACGTGACACACGTGGGGGAAACGTTGTGTTGGAGATTTGCCAATGAAACACGTGACCACTGTGGATGAAACGTGTTGGAGATTTGCCAATGAAACACGTGACACTCATGTGGGAAACATTGTGTTGGAGTTTTGCCAATGAAACACGTGACACACATGGGGGGAACATTGTGTTGGAGATTTGCCAGTGAAACACGTGACACCCGTGGAGGAAACATTGCCAATGAAATACGTGACCCCCGTGGAGGAATCATTGTGTTGGAGATTTGCCAATGAAACACGTGACACCTGTGGAGGAAACATTACCAATAAAACACGTGACACCCGTGGAGGAAACATTGCCAATGAACCACGTGACACCCATGGAGGAAACATTGTCAATGAAACACGTGACACCCGTGGAGGAAACATTGTGTTGGAGATTTGCCAATGAAATACGTGACACCCGTGGAGGAAACATTGTGTTGAAGATTTGCCTATGAACCACGTGACCAACGTGGAGGAAACATTGTGTTGGAGATTTGTCAATGAACCACGTGACCCCCGTGGAGGAAACATTGTGTTGGAGATTTGTCAATGAACCACGTGACCCCCGTGGAGGAAACATTGCCAATGAAATACGTGACACCCGTGGAGGAAACATTGTGTTGGAGATTTGTCAATGAACCACGTGAACCCCGTGAAGGAAAGATTGAGTTGCAGATTTGTCAATGAACCACGTGACACCCGTGGAGGTAACATTGTGGTGAAGATTTGCCAATGAAACACATGACACCCGTGAAAGAAACATTGTGTTGGAGATTTGCCAATGAAATACGTGACCCCCGTGGAGCCGAACATTATGTTGGAGGTTTGCCAATGAAACATGTGACACCCGTGGAGAAAACATTGCCAATGAAAAACTTGACATCCGTGCAGGAAACATTGCCAATGAAATAAGTGACACCCGTGGAGGAACCATTGTGTTGGAGATTTGCCAATGAAATACGTGACACCCGTGGAGGAAACATTGTCAATGAAACACGTGACATCCGTGGAGAAAACATTGTGTTGGAGATTTGCCAATGAAACACGTGACACCAGTGGGGGGAAACATTGTGTTTGAGATTTGCCAATGAAACACGTAACACTCGAGGGGGAAACATTGTGTTGGAGATCTGCATGTGAAACAAGTGACACCCGTGGAGGAAACATTGCCAATGAAACGTGACACCCGTGGAGGATACATTGTGTTGGAGATATGCCTGTGAAACAAGTGACACCCGTGGAGAAAACATTGCCAATGAAACACGTGACAACCGTGGAGGAAACATTGCCAATGAAACACGTGACACCCGTGGAAGAAACATTGCCAATGAAATACGTCACCCCTGAGGAGCCGAACATTGTGTTGGCGATTTGCCAATGAATTACGTGATACCCGTGGAGGAAACATTGACAATGAAACACGTGGCACCCGTGGAGGAAACATTGTCAATGAAACACGTGACACCCGTGGAGGAAACATTGTGATGGAGACTTGCCAATGAAATACGTGACACCCGTAGAGGAAACATTGCGTTGAAGATTTGCCAATGAACAACGTGACACACGTGGAGGAAACATTGTGTTGGAGATGTGCCAGTGAAACACGTGACACCCGTGGAGGAAACATTGTATTGGAGATTTGTCAATGAACCACGTGACACACGTGGAGGTAACATTGTGTTGGAGATTTGTCAATGAACCACGTGACACCCGTGGAGGTAACATTGTGTTGGAGATTTGCCAATGAAACACGTGACACCCGTGGAAGAAACATTGTGTTGGAGATTTGCCAATGAAATACGTGAGCCCCGTGCAGCCGAACATTATGTTGGAGATTTGCCAATGAAACAGGTGACACCCGTGGAGGAAACATTGCCAATGAAATACGTAACACCCTTGCAGGAAACATTGCCATTGAAATACGTGACACCCGTGGAGGAAACATTGCCAATGAAACACGTGACACCCGTGGAGGAAACATTGCCAATGAAACACGTGACACCCGTGGAAGGAACATTGCCAATGAAATACGTGACTTCCGATGAGCCGAACATAGTGTTGGAGATTTGCCAATGAAATACGTGACCCCCGTGGAGGAAACATTGTGTTGGAGATTTGCCAATGAAACACGTGACACCCGTGGGGGAAACATTGTGTTGGTGATTTGCCAGTGATACACGTGACACCCGTGGAGGAAACATTGTGTTGGAGATTTGTCAATGAACCACGTGACCCCCGTCGAGGAAACATTGTGTTCGAGATTTGTCAATGAACCACGTGACACCCGTGGCGGTAACAATGTGTTGGAGAGTTGCCAATGAAACACGTGACACCTGTGGAAGAAACATTGTGTTGGAGATTTGCCAATAAAATACGTGACCCCCGTGGAGCCGAACATTATGTTGGAGATTTGCCAATGAAATAGGTGACACCCGTGGAGGAAACATTGCCAATGAAATACGTGACACCCGTGCAGGAATCATTGCCAATGAAATACGTGACACTCGTGGAGGAAACATTCTGTTGGAGATTTGCCAATGAAATACGTGACACCCTTGGAGCCGAACATTGTGTTGGAGATTTGCAAATGAAACACGTGACACCCGTGAAGGAAACGTGACCAATGAAACACGTGACACCAGTGGAGGAAACATTGCCAATGAAACACGTGACATCCGTGGAGGAAACTTTGTATTGGAGATTTGCCAATGAAACACGTGACACCCGTGGGGGAAACATTGTGTTGGAGATTTGCCAATAAAACACGTGACACACGTGGGGGAAACATTGTGTTGGAGATTTGCCAATGAAACACGTGACCCCAGTGCAGGAAACATTGTGTTGGAGATTTGCCAATGAAACACGTGACACCCGTGGGGCAAACATTGTGTTGGAGATTTGCCAGTGAAACACGTGACACCCATGGAGGAAACATTGTGTTGGAGATTTGCAAATGAAACAAGTGACACCCGTGAAGGAAAAATTACCAATGAAACACGTGGCACCCGTGGAGGAAACATTGGAAATGAAAAACGTGACATCCGTGGAGGAAACTTTGTATTGGAGATTTGCCAATGAAACACGTGACACACGTGGGAGAAACATTGTGTTGGAGATTTGCCAATGAAACGCGTGACACACTTGGGGGAAACATTGTGTTGGAGATTAGCCAATGAAACACGTGACCCCAGTGGAGGAAACATTGTGTTGGAGATTTGCAAAGGAAATATTACCAATGAAACACGTGGCACAAGTGGAGGAAACATTGGAAATGAAACACGTGACATCCGTGGAGGAAACTTTGTATTGGAGATTTGCCAATGAAACACGTGACACCCGTGGGAGAAACATTGTGTTGGAGATTTGCCAATGAAACGCGTGACACACGTGGGGGAAACATTGTGTTGGAGATTAGCCAATGAAACACGTGACCCCAGTGGAGGAAACATTATGTTGGAGATTTGCAAAGGAAATATTACCAATGAAACACGTGGCACAAGTGGAGGAAACATTGGAAATGAAACACGTGACATCCGTGTAGGAAACATTGTATTGGAGATTTGCCAATGAAACACGTGACACCCGTGGGAGAAACATTATGTTGGAGATTTGCCAATGAAACGCGTGACACACGTGGGGGAAACATTGTGTTGGAGATTTGCCAATGAAACACGTGACCCCAGTGGAGGAAACATTGTGTTGGAGATTTGCCAATGAAACACGTAACACCCGTAGGGGAACATTGTGTTGGAGATTTGCCTGTGAAACACGTGACACCCGTTGAGGAAACAATGTGTTGGAAATTTGCTAATGAAACACGTGACACTCGTGGAGGAAACATTGCCAATAAAACATGTGACACCCGTGGAGGAAACATTGCCAATGAAACACGTGACACCCGTGGAGGAAACATTGCCAATGAAACACGTGACACCCGTGGAGGAAACATTACCAATGAAATACGTGACCCCCGGGGAGCCGGACATTGTGTTGGAGATTTGCCAATGAAACACGTGACACCCGTGGGGGAAACATTGTGTTGGTGATTTGCCAGTGATACACGTGACACCCGTGGAGGAAACATTGTGTTGGAGATTTGTCAATGAACCACGTAACCCCCGTCGAGGAAACATTGTGTTGGAAGTTTGTCAATGAACCACGTGACACCCGTGGCGGTAACATTGTGTTGGAGAGTTGCCAATAAAATACGTGACCCCCGTGGAGCCGAACATTATGTTGGAGATTTGCCAATGAAATAGGTGACACCCGTGGAGGAAATATTGATAATGAAATACGTGACACCCGTGCAGGAATCATTGCCAATGAAATACGTGACATCCGTGGAGGAAACATTGTGTTGGAGATTTGCCAATGAAATACGTGACACCCTTGGAGCCGAACATTGTGTTGGAGATTTGCAAATGAAACACGTGACACCCGTGAAGGAAACATTACCAATGAAACACGTGACACCCGTGGAGAAAACATTGCCAATGAAACACGTGACATCCGTGGAGGAAACATTGTATTGGAGATTTGCCAATGAAACACGTGACACCCGTGGGAGAAACATTGTGTTGGAGATTTGCCAATGAAACACGTGACACACGTGGGGGAAACATTGTGTTGGAGATTTGCCAATGAAACACGTGACCCCAATGCAGGAAACATTCTGTTGGAGATTTGCCAATGAAACACGTGACACCCGTGGGGGATACATTGTGTTGGAGATTTGCCAGTAAAACACGTGACACCCGTGGAGGAAACATTGTGTTGGAGATTTGCAAATGAAACACGTGACACCCGTGAAGGAAAAATTACCAATGAAACACGTGGCACCCGTGAAGGAAACATTGGAAATGAAACACGTGACATCCGTGGAGGAAACATTGTATTGGAGATTTGCCAATGAAACACGTGACACCCGTGGGAGAAACATTGTGTTGGAGATTTGTCAATGAAACACGTGACACACGTGGGGGAAACATTGTTTTGGAGATTTGCCAATGAAACACGTGACCGCAGTGGAGGAAACATTGTGTTTGAGATTTGCCAATGAAACACGTAACACTCGAGGGGGAAACATTGTGTTGGAGATCTGCCTGTGAAACAAGTGACACCCGTGGAGGAAACATTGCCAATGAAACGTGACACCCGTGGAGGATACATTGTGTTGGAGATATGCCTGTGAAACAAGTGACACCCGTGGAGGAAACATTGCCACTGAAACACGTGAAACCCGTGGAGAAAACATTGCCAATGAAACACGTGACAACCGTGGAGGAAACATTGCCAATGAAACACGTGACACCCGTGGAAGAAACATTGCCAATGAAATACGTCACCCCTGAGGAGCCGAACATTGTGTTGGCGATTTGCCAATGAATTACGTGATACCCGTGAAGGAAACATTGACAATGAAACACGTGGCACCCGTGGAGGAAACATTGTCAATGAAACACGTGACACCCGTGGAGGAAACATTGTGTTGGAGACTTGCCAATGAAATACGTGACACCCGTGGAGGAAACATTGCGTTGAAGATTTGCCAATGAACAACGTGACACACGTGGAGGAAACATTGTGTTGGAGATTTGCCAATGAGACACGTGACACCCGTGGGGGAAACATTGTGTTGGAGATTCGCCAGTGAAACACGTGACACCCGTGGAGGAAACATTGTATTGGAGATTTGTCAATGAACCACGTGCCGCCCGTGGAGGAAACATGGTGGTGGAGATTTGTCAATGAACCACGTGACACACGTGGAGGTAACATTGTGTTGGAGATTTGTCAATGAACCACGTGACACCCGTGGAGGTAACATTGTGTTGGAGATTTGCCAATGAAACACGTGACACCCGTGGAAGAAACATTGTGTTGGAGATTTGCCAATGAAATACGTGAGCCCCGTGCAGCCGAACATTATGTTGGAGATTTGCCAATGAAACAGGTGACACCCGTGGAGGAAACATTGCCAATGAAATACGTAACACCCTTGCAGGAAACATTGCCATTGAAATACGTGACACCCGTGGAGGAAACATTGCCAATGAAACACGTGACACCCGTGGAGGAAACATTGCCAATGAAACACGTGACACCCGTGGAAGGAACATTGCCAATGAAATACGTGACTTCCGAGGAGCCGAACATAGTGTTGGAGATTTGCCAATGAAATACGTGACCCCCGTGGAGGAAACATTGTGTTGGAGATTTGCCAATGAAACACGTGACACCCGTGGGGGAAACATTGTGTTGGTGATTTGCCAGTGATACACGTGACACCCGTGGAGGAAACATTGTGTTGGAGATTTGTCAATGAACCACGTGACCCCCGTCGAGGAAACATTGTGTTGAAGATTTGTCAATGAACCACGTGACACCCGTGGCGGTAACAATGTGTTGGAGAGTTGCCAATGAAACACGTGACACCTGTGGAAGAAACATTGTGTTGGAGATTTGCCAATAAAATACGTGACCCCCGTGGAGCCGAACATTATGTTGGAGATTTGCCAATGAAATAGGTGACACCCGTGGAGGAAACATTGCCAATGAAATACGTGACACCCGTGCAGGAATCATTGCCAATGAATACGTGACACTCGTGGAGGAAACATTCTGTTGGAGATTTGCCAATGAAATACGTGACACCCTTGGAGCCGAACATTGTGTTGGAGATTTGCAAATGAAACACGTGACACCCGTGAAGGAAACGTGACCAATGAAACACGTGACACCAGTGGAGGAAACATTGCCAATGAAACACGTGACATCCGTGGAGGAAACTTTGTATTGGAGATTTGCCAATGAAACACGTGACACCCGTGGGGGAAACATTGTGTTGGAGATTTGCCAATAAAACACGTGACACACGTGGGGGAAACATTGTGTTGGAGATTTGCCAATGAAACACGTGACCCCAGTGCAGGAAACATTGTGTTGGAGATTTGCCAATGAAACACGTGACACCCGTGGGGCAAACATTGTGTTGGAGATTTGCCAGTGAAACACGTGACACCCATGGAGGAAACATTGTGTTGGAGATTTGCAAATGAAACAAGTGACACCCGTGAAGGAAAAATTACCAATGAAACACGTGGCACCCGTGGAGGAAACATTGGAAATGAAAAACGTGACATCCGTGGAGGAAACTTTGTATTGGAGATTTGCCAATGAAACACGTGACACACGTGGGAGAAACATTGTGTTGGAGATTTGCCAATGAAACGCGTGACACACTTGGGGGAAACATTGTGTTGGAGATTAGCCAATGAAACACGTGACCCCAGTGGAGGAAACATTGTGTTGGAGATTTGCAAAGGAAATATTACCAATGAAACACGTGGCACAAGTGGAGGAAACATTGGAAATGAAACACGTGACATCCGTGGAGGAAACTTTGTATTGGAGATTTGCCAATGAAACACGTGACACCCGTGGGAGAAACATTGTGTTGGAGATTTGCCAATGAAACGCGTGACACACGTGGGGGAAACATTGTGTTGGAGATTAGCCAATGAAACACGTGACCCCCGTGGAGCCGAACATTATGTTGGAGATTTGCCAATGAAATAGGTGACACCCGTGGAGGAAACATTGTCAATGAAATACGTGACACCCGTGGAGGAATCATTGCCAATGAAATACGTGACACCCGTGGAGGAAACATTGTGTTGGAGATTTGCCTGTGAAATCCGCGACACCCTTGGAGCCGAACATTGTATTGGAAATTTGCTAATGAAACACGTGACACCCGTGAAGGAAACATTGCCAATAAAACATGTGACACCCGTGGAGGAAACATTGCCAATGAAACACGTGACACCCGTGGAGGAAACATTGCCAATGAAACACGTGACACCCGTGGAGGAAACATTACCAATGAAATACGTGACCCCCGGGGAGCCGGACATTGTGTTGGAGATTTGCCAATGAAACACGTGACACCCGTGGGGGAAACATTGTGTTGGTGATTTGCCAGTGATACACGTGACACCCGTGGAGGAAACATTGTGTTGGAGATTTGTCAATGAACCACGTAACCCCCGTCGAGGAAACATTGTGTTGGAAATTTGTCAATGAACCACGTGACACCCGTGGCGGTAACATTGTGTTGGAGAGTTGCCAATAAAATACGTGACCCCCGTGGAGCCGAACATTATGTTGGAGATTTGCCAATGAAATAGGTGACACCCGTGGAAGAAATATTGATAATGAAATACGTGACACCCGTGCAGGAATCATTGCCAATGAAATACGTGACATCCGTGGAGGAAACATTGTGTTGGAGATTTGCCAATGAAATACGTGACACCCTTGGAGCCGAACATTGTGTTGGAGATTTGCAAATGAAACACGTGACACCCGTGAAGGAAACATTACCAATGAAACACGTGACACCCGTGGAGAAAACATTGCCAATGAAACACGTGACATCCGTGGAGGAAACATTGTATTGGAGATTTGCCAATGAAACACGTGACACCCGTGGGAGAAACATTGTGTTGGAGATTTGCCAATGAAACACGTGACACACGTGGGGGAAACATTGTGTTGGAGATTTGCCAATGAAACACGTGACTCCAATGCAGGAAACATTCTGTTGGAGATTTGCCAATGAAACACGTGACACCCGTGGGGGATACATTGTGTTGGAGATTTGCCAGTAAAAACACGTGACACCCGTGGAGGAAACATTGTGTTGGAGATTTGCAAATGAAACACGTGACACCCGTGAAGGAAAAATTACCAATGAAACACGTGGCACCCGTGAAGGAAACATTGGAAATGAAACACGTGACATCCGTGGAGGAAACATTGTATTGGAGATTTGCCAATGAAACACGTGACACCCGTGGGAGAAACATTGTGTTGGAGATTTGCCAATGAAACACGTGACACACGTGGGGGAAACATTGTTTTGGAGATTTGCCAATGAAACACGTGACCGCAGTGGAGGAAACATTGTGTTGGAGATTTGCCAATGAGACACGTGACACCCGTGGGGGAAACATTGTGTTGGAGATCTGCCAGTGAAACACATGACACCCGTGGAGAAAACAATGTGTTGGAAATTTGCTAATGAAACACGTGACACTCGTGGAGGAAACATTGCCAATAAAACACATGACACCCGTGGAGGAAACATTGCCAATGAAACACGTGACACCCGTGGAGGAAACATTGCCAATGAAACACGTGACACCCGTGGAGGAAACATTACCATTGAAACACGTGACACCCGTGGAGGAAACATTGTATTGGAGATTTGTCAATGAACCACGTGCCGCCCGTGGAGGAAACATGGTGGTGGAGATTTGTCAATGAACCACGTGACACACGTGGAGGTAACATTGTGTTGGAGATTTGTCAATGAACCACGTGACACCCGTGGAGGTAACATTGTGTTGGAGATTTGCCAATGAAACACGTGACACCCGTGGAAGAAACATTGTGTTGGAGATTTGCCAATGAAATACGTGAGCCCCGTGCAGCCGAACATTATGTTGGAGATTTGCCAATGAAACAGGTGACACCCGTGGAGGAAACATTGCCAATGAAATACGTAACACCCTTGCAGGAAACATTGCCATTGAAATACGTGACACCCGTGGAGGAAACATTGCCAATGAAACACGTGACACCCGTGGAGGAAACATTGCCAATGAAACACGTGACATCCGTGGAAGGAACATTGCCAATGAAATACGTGACTTCCGAGGAGCCGGACATTGTGTTGGAGATTTGCCAATGAAATACGTGACCCCCGTGAAGGAAACATGTTACATCCGTTGAGGAAACATTGTATTGGAGATTTGCCAATGAAATGCGTGACACCCGTGGGAGAAACATTGTGTTGGAGATTTGCCAATGAAACACGTGACCCCAGTGGAGGAAACATTGTGTTGGAGATTTGTTAATGAACCACGTTCATTGCACTCTGAGGACTGTCGTCCTGATCTTGGCAGATTAGCAACTTGGGAACGGCCACACTTAAACTGCAAACAGCAATTTTTTTTACAGAAGCATACGAAGGTCTGACTTCCTCAAACACTGGCCCCATCTCCCTGTGTATTTCTGTAGGTGTTTTACCCTGTAACATCAAGAATTTTATCACAGTCCTGGCGTCTGATTTCTCCATTGTTCTGATAAACGGTTGAAGTGCAGATCTGGTCAGTAGAGTGTGTTGTGCCATGCACCATTGTCATGGGTCAAACGCTGATCTCTGCTTCCTCTTATAATATTGACCTGACATTTAACCGCTAGAACTGCATTGTACAATCACATATAGGACAGCCTAACTATGCTGACTCCAACATAAATCCAACAACAAAGTCATTCGAGTGAACTGAGATATACTTTATCGCAGGCAACTTCAACAGCAAACATGAGTGAGTGAGCACATCCAGACTTGAGTCTTTCGCACCGCACTTTCGCTCTTGCTTCTCAGTCGCACATCATCTCTCTAGACTGCGTAGATAGTTGGGCACCAAGCTGGCCCCCTGCCATGAGAATGAATGCATGACAAACGCCTACCTTCCAAAACTGTCATATAGATAATACCAGAGATGCCAGCGACCGTGGCATCAGTAGAGCCAGGAGTACCTGTAGTCAACTGCCGGACACAAACCATAGCGACTTCATGTGGACACCGAGGACTGGCAGCAGTATAACGGCCGGTATTCCGTGAATGCTGGTGAAGCACGTCCTAACGCTGACCTTGCTGGATCACACACTGGTCACCTAACCGTTACAGTGTTAGGTGACGTATTCCAATGACGTCTTCCTTGCGTTCAATGTATGTGTCACTACGTGCAACGTTTGTGACACTCTGTAACTTGTTCTTGATGCGCTAACTCATCAAATGAATCTTATGCTACTGTCATTTGCTATATGACACCATATCGGGAAAACCAGTTGAGGTGGAAAATTCATAATTCATATGTCCATTACAAATTGAATGAGCTATACATGTGCCAAATTTCAATTTTCTCCGCCTACTCCTTCATGGTAAGGCTAAAGACTTGTGAGAAGCCCACTTAGTCATTATTACGTTATTTGTATTCATTGTCCCAAATGTGATTTATGAGGTCCTTGTAAGGTACGTACATGTGATCTCGCTTGTTGGTTTTCCGTGTGGTCTTAACATACGTTTTGTTTCATGTTGATATTGTAAAATAAATTTGCAGCCCAGATCATCTTCTAAGGACAGAGAGAAGAAGAAACGACCAAAGAACAAACCTAAGAAGGACACACCTAAAAAGGACAAACCTAAAAAGGCCAAACCTAAAAGGAAGAAAGAACCACTCACTTGGCAGCAAGCAGTTCAGTAAGATGATATTGTTATATCTGTTTTTCATTTTAAAGGCGTTTCATATCTTCTTATTGCTTTGTTTATGACTGATTAAAAACACATACACAGAGAAAGGCTATGGTAATCATCATCATCATCATCATCATCATCATCATCATCATCATCATCATCATAATCTTCCACTTCTGCCGTCAAGCGACGTGGGGAGGAATAATTTGCATTCCAGCGCCCGGTGGGCGGCACTGGATAGTGTCATTCCGTGTGATTGTACAATGTCTTTGATGTCGTCAATCCATTGTCTTCTTGGACGTCCTCTTGGTCTTGTTGCAGATGATCTAAGATGTAAGGCCAGTGTTGGTAGTTGTTGGTGTTGCATTCTAACGACATGGCCAAGCCACTTGATCTTCTGTCTTTCAATAAATGTGGCACAGGGTATTGATCCCACAGTTTGTCTGATAACAGCATTTCTTACTCGGTCTCGGATTGTTAGGTTGGCAGCTCTCCTCAGGCATCTCATCTCGCAGGTGTTGATTTTACGAAGGTGTGATTTGGATAAAGTCCAGGTTTGAGATTGGTAGCATAGGATTGGTGTGAATATGCTGTTTATTATCTGTCGTTTTGCGGACATGGGTATATTTGGATGTTTCAGTAAGGGTGATAGTTGATATGTAAGTGCACTAGCTTTATGACATCTGATTTCGATTTCTCTGTCCAGTCTGCCATCTTCTGTGATCATACTTCCAAGATATTTGAATTCTTCAACTTGTTTAGGAGTTGTGCTATTTATCTGTATACTTAATGGGCCCGGCGATCCGCTAACTTGCATTACTTCGGTATTGGCTGTGTTTATACTCATATTGTATCTGCTGCAGGTTGAACTCAGATTATTAATATGATGTTGTAGTCTTCCAGTCAGGTCTTAGTCAGATATATCTGAGCTACCGTATGACAGTAGACGGTACTACCTGCTTTCTGTCAGCACCGAATGTTGGGCGGCGCTTACCAAACCCTACAACCCACATTGTGCCAACGGCTTCGGGCGGAAGAGCGCAATTGGGAGTGTGCAAGCCTTATCCTGGTGCGAGGAAATGCAACCCAAAGACAAAATAGTCATGGCAGGGCAGACCAGGCCCTAAGCCTTGGTTGGCAGCTGGTCTAGGATCGAAGCTCCGACAGGCGGATAGTTAGAGCATTGCTTTGCTGATCTGGCAGCTTCTGCAGCTTGTCTTGTTCCAGATGTATAGGTGTTAACTTTCCTCTGGAGTGAACTGGGCAGGCCGAGAGAGGGATCATGCTGCATGGGCAACACATGGTTTCTTTATTTTAGCTCAGGCTTTGTGCTATTGAGAGTCTGATGGTGGGAGACACCTACAGGTATCACTGATCAGCTACCGCCCGCCTCAAGCTGGGCAGCCCCCGGCCAATTGGGTGCTGATCCGCCACAGCTGGCCTGCTTCAGTTGGTGCTTGGGGCTAGGACAAAATCTGAATCGCAGGCTGTAAAACCAATGCACCATGTACTTCCATGTTTTCACATGCATCTACTGTGGGCAAACTTTTTTTCCAGCAAGAATTGGCCTTACCAGCCACACTCGCCACCGCCATGGGTCGTAGTTATTAAGCCTTTTTGAAGCACAAAAATCGCAGGCTGTAAAACCAATGCACCATGTACTTCCATGTTTTCACATGCATCTACTGTGGGCAAACTTTTTTCCAGCAAGAATTAGCCTTACCAGCCACACTCGCCACCGCCATGGGTCGTAGTTATTAAGCCTTTTTGAAGCACAATGTACCAAACTATCGTCTGTCAAGACGGAAAGGTGCCAATGTTGTAGTCTGCCCTCATCGCTGTAAAACAGACACTAATCATATGCACATAGAAGTTCATTTATATCTTGTGGATCAGTTGTTTCATCTGGAGTAAAGAGTTCTAAATTTTCTGAATCTGTTCTGTCAAGACTTGCTTCTTTGGATATTCTGTCCATGTAGACATTAAATAGCAAAGGAGAGAGCACACATCCCTGTCTCACTCCTGTATTGACTGTGAACATATCTGATATACCTTCTTGTGTTCTTACTGCACTTCGGCTCGAGTGGTACATGGCTATGATGTTTTCTAGCAATTGCCCTTGTATCCATAGTCTTCAAGGATGGTCCATAATTTGTATCTGTCTACTCTATCGAAAGCCTTTTCCTGATCTACAAACACAATATTCTGCTGGTCACTATATTCGATAGTCTTTTTCACATATTTGTCTAAGTGTAAATAGTGCATCAGTGCAACTTTTACCTTTCCGAAAACCGAATTGTACTTTGCTTAACTGTTGTTCAACTATGGGTCTAGCTCTTTGTTCCAATAGTTTTGCGTACATTTTCCCTATATGGCTCAGGAGTGATATACCTCTGTATGTTTCACACTCTCTCATATTGCCTTTCTTTTTCCATATATGTACTATTATTGCTTGTTGCCAATCCTCTGGGACTTGTCTTTCTTTCCGTGCTATATTGAAAAATCTTGTTAGCCATTTAACTCCTGTTTTCCCACAGGCCTGAATAGCTTCTGTGGTTATTCCATCTGGACCCGGCGATTTGTTTTTAGGAATTTTCTGTATAACTGCTTTGACTTCTGCAGGTAAAAAAATTGGTTCTTGTTGTCCATGACTTTTAGGCACAAAAGTGAGATTGTCTATGTTATGTGTGGGGTTAAGTAGTTCTTGAAAGTATTCTGTCCACCTTGCTAGTCTTTGTTGTGGATTAAATATCGGTATACCTCTTTTGCTGTTTATGATGGTGGTTGGGTTGTAGCATGCATCTCTGTTTCTCATTGCATTGACACGTTTATAAAATTCTCTTGGGTAGTCTTTGCTAAGGGTCGCCATCTGTTCACCGTAGATTCTCCAGGATTCATCTTTAGATGTTCTAATTGTTCGTTTGGCATTTCGTCGTGCAATTCTATAAGTAACATAGTCTTGTTCAGATTTGGTTGTGATCCATTGTTTGAATGCTACCTTCTTTTTGAATATGCTATCTTTAACTTCGGTGTTCCACCAAGCTGTTCTTAATCTTTTGTCTTGCCCTACTTTCTTTGTGCCACATTTATTTTCCAGTAAGTCGAGCATGGCAGCCTTGAAAATTGTCCATTCCTTATCTGCGTTTGAGCAGTTGTCAGGGATGTTCTTATGTAGTTTTTTTATTTCTTGATTGAATTCGTCTTTAACCGTATTTTCCTGAAGCCTCCTATAATTAATGACATGTGTTGTTACCTTTTTGTTTCTTATGTTCCTGTATGTCTTCATTAAATTAGCAAGATAAAAATCTCTGACCAGTACTGGTGTTAAGAAAAACGTGAATTAAATCTCCCATTTTAAATATGTCATACAACCCGCTTGGAATTTATGGAGAAACAAGAACTAAAGATTAGACATTGCAAATTAGAAGGGGGGAGGGAGAAGCCGTGGCCGAGATGTTACTGTGTCCGTCTACGGTTCAGAAGGTAACGTGTTCGTTCCCAACATAGAACTAGGAATATTTCTACCGTTGTTTCCTACTGGTCTTGCAAGTCCCCCGGATGTCCGGATAGTGAGACTGGATGCCCTGCCTTCTCGGATAAGGCAGCAAAACAGCAGGGCTTCGTGTTCAAGTAGTGCACATTAAACATCCCGGGGCAAGTAGAAATCGCAAAGAGTAGGTCGTAATTCCGCTATCTTGGTAAACAAAAAATGCTCAGACAAGAAAACCTACATACGGGTAGATAAACTGGTTAAAAGTGCTTAGTGTATTGTATGAGTCTCTTGATCTCATCCTAGGTTATGTCTGTATTAGGCTGAGGTAGTCGTCTACATTCCTGTGCATATAGCATATTAAATTATATATATTTAGTGTTTATCGTTATCCTTCTATTGTTCCATTCCAATGTGTCATATGAACGATTTATAATGTACAATAATATTACATTATATTTGTTTGTCGTTGTGCTTTGATCATTCCACTCCGAGGTGTCATATCAAGGATTTATTATGTACAGTCCATGTCCTGCAGATTTGTCGCGGATACCCTTGATGGAAACGCAGAGGTGAATGGGATCGTGAGGCTTCGCCGTGTCTATCAAAAGACCAGAACAGCGCTACCTGACTACAAGTTTCAAGAGAAAAGATACAGCCATGACAATATGTGGGAGTGTGTCTGTACAATAAACTTTCCCATTACGAAAACTATAGGTACTTTATACATATGTTGAAACAATTAAGTGTGTGTGTGTGTGTGTGTGTGTGTGTGTGTGTGTGTGTGTGTGTGTGTGTGTGTGTGTGGTCGGATGGGGGAGGGGAGATAAGTAGGAGGTAGATTGGTAGGTAAGTAGGTAGGTAGGTAAGTTGCTTGGTAGGTAGGTTGGTAGGCAGGCAGGGAGATAGGTATGTAGGTGGGTGGGTGGGCGGTCGGGTGGGTGGGTGGGTAGGTAGGTAGGTAGGTAGGTAGGTTTCAGGCTAAAAGAAGAAAATTAATACAGATGGTGGCAGAAATAAATTAACTTACTTACAAAAACCACAAAGGAAAAATCAGAAGTTCGATCAGAAAAGTCGGAAAACATGTTATAATTAAAATAAGAAATAGAATGGAACACTTTTAGTTGCCGGAAACTTGGAGAAATGTTCAGATACATCAAGATATTTAAGGCGAATTCAGACTAAGCTTACATGTAATAAATCATACACATCTGGCAATACTTTAACAGAAATAACGATACACGAGAAAGATGGAATTAGTACCTCGCAGAAATGTGTAAAGATGTGACAAGTAATACCGGCAATCTTGAAAGCGAAGAAAAATAATCAGATCCTTTTAGAGAAGTTACAATGAGCAATTGAAAGTATGACAAAGAGAAAATCACCAGGTTGTGACATTATGTCATCATGTGCCATGCCCACCAGAATCGTGATCCACTCTTTTCTTTCTTGTCTCGACCATGCCACGTGGCCAAGCCATCCTGATATTTACTTCTCTGCCTTCCCCTTTTCCCTCAATATTGCCAGTTGTCACCAAGTTCTCTAGTTTATTTCTAATGTGACCAAAAGTCTTGACTGTCTACGTTTTACATTCTCTAATCAGTTTACGATTTCCATTCGTTTCTTGTAGGACCTGCTCGTTGGCCTTTTCTATGTTCCATGGTAAGCTTTACATGTTCCTCAAAAACCATTATTAAATGTCAGATGTTTTTCAGCTTGCTGCTCATTGTCCCCGTTTCACATCCATACAAAAGTCTATGATGCACCTCAACACTCTTTTTTTCGATGCAAGTGACACATTTTTATTGGTCAGTATGTTATCCAGCCGGCTCCCTGGCCGAGGGGTTAGCAGCTTTCTCCGTTAATCCCGAATACTCTCGTGGTTGACGTGAGCGCACGAGAATTAGAAGTGGTTTGAGTCGCGCCAGTGACTTATGAGAGTATGGAGCCGGTCGCTCAGAAAGTCGTGGCGTGCTGATGAGCGTAATCTAGCCTAGGAATCAACATACAGCTGAAAGATGCTATTGTTGACCGCAATATCCTGAAACAGGATGGAAACGCGGGGAAAAAAGTATGTTATCCATCTTGCAAAAGGCAACCTTTGCCATAGCGATTTTTGTTCTAATCTCATCAAGGCAACTCCAATCATATGTTATGACTGTTCCGAGATAGTTGTACCGATTCACTTGTTTAAGAATATTCCCATTTACTCGCATATTACATTGTGGTATTTCTTTATTCTTACATGCGACCACAAAATCTGTCTTCTTACAATTTAATTCCCACCCTAGATGTTCACGTGACGACATATCAAAGCAACAACAGAAGAATACCCAGCGTCCATATCATCTATCATGCACAATGTTTGAAGATCTTTGAGAGTGCTGTTTGTCTCAAAGCATGCAACAGAAACATCTACGTCCCTTTCTACAATACAACCAACAAAATGTGGCTGCATGGCCTTTGCAAAACCCCAACTGGAGGTTGATTTTTCCCGGCAGTTTCACTTGCATTAGTTTGCCATTGTTTTCTGAATTAAAAGTCAAAGTTGACGATCACCTGACTGGTGTAGACATTTAACCCCAACGTCGTCATCAGCATACCGGAAGTTTAGAGCAAGTGCATTAAACCCGGAGGCCACGGAGACTTCCTCTAAAATACCGGAAATTTTAAATTGCGCACATACTATCGTACTATCGCACTAATAAGTCGTACTAGCAAATTCATCTTGAGACTCCTCATAAAGAGGATTGAAAGGAAGTTAAAACATGCATTACAAGAAGTCTATGCAGGTTTCATACAGGACAGAGGAACCAGGGACCATATCTGCCTTTGATCTCTTCAGTCGTCACGACATTTTCCAATGTTTCTCTTCTCATTTCATGAACCATAAACAGTGTTTCTTTTTTTTTTCCTTTCTTCTCACATTTGAATATAATGTTTTGCTTTCATTAACCTTTACTGGGCACTCGTTCGTAACTCTGGCAGCCCTGGGTATCGACAATCTTCATATCTGGAAATACATGTCCATTGCTTCCAACAATAGTCAGTTGCATATCCTTTACATCAGAGGTTTCCACTTGTGGCCCGCCAGCTGTAAGAACGCAGCATGCGAGGCCTCGTTGTTTAATATACTATATTTTAATAATTTAATAACTCGGGGCGCACCATCAACGTGCGATAATTTACTATGCTCATGATTGTTATGCTTAGATATTATCGAATGCGCTTGTTCAGTTCACAGCGAAACGTTATGAAGCTCCCATATTGGCCTTGTCGACAAATCAGAGTGCGCTAGGCGCCATGTTGTCGTCTGTTACAACTGTTTAGCAGTGTCGGTAGTATTACATTGATATTAGACATTTTCAAATAAAAATTTACCGTTAAAGCCTATAAACTTGAGTATGTAAAATCTAAAATCAACAATGGTAAAAAGCGAAAATGTGAAAATGTTGCTTGTCATGAATTCAACGAAGATTGGACGGAGAAAATTTATGTTTACGCCTAGTTGTAGTGGTAAACCAGTTTGCTTAATCTGCGGATTTTGTGTTTCTGATTTTTTAAAAATTAATCTGAAACGACACTTCACAATCACACATTCAGACATAGATGCTCAATATCCGATCAATTCAGAGTTAAGAAAAGATTTCATAGAGAAAGTTCTCTCACCAGGCAGCAGTCATTTTTCCACCAAAGCTAACGAACAGAGCAAGAGAGCTGTTGTTGCATCGTAGGATGTCGCTCTTCTGTTGGCTCGCTAAAAGAAGCCGTTCACCGACGCAGACAAAATAATCAAGCCTTCCCTTAAAATTTCTGCCGGAATGCTTGGCAATAAAAAGTGTGAAACAACAGATTTGATCAGATTCCTTTGTCTAATAATACTATGGCCAGGCAAGTTGAAGAATTAGCCAGCGACGTTCGTCGTCAAGTAGCAGCACATATCAAAAATTGCAATTGTTTTTCATTGGCAGTGGATTAATCCACTGACATTTCTGTCACAGCTCAGGTCGCAGTTTTTGTTTGAGCAATAAACTATAATTTTGAAGTCATTGAAGAAGAACTAGGACTTGAATCAATGCAACTACCAAAGGGACCGATCAGTCTGAAACTCTGAAGTTGTGTGTAGAAAAAACAACGTAGAATGAAACAAACTGGACAGTGTATGAACCGACAGTGCTCCGGATATGACGGGTAAAATGTATGGATGTCTAGCATTATTGGAACATTTTTGGACAGCACTTTATTATTCACCAAGAAGCTATGTGTGGAAAGACTTTAAATCTGAAACATGTCATGGATGTTGTTCTGAGATGTGTGAACAAAATTCGAAGTAAGGCGCTGAACAGGCGTTAGTTCAGATAGTTTCTATCAGACCTGAACGAGGAATGCGGTGAGCAGCTGTTACACTGTGATGTCAGATGGCTATCTAAAGGGAAAGTTATGTCACTTTTCTGGGAACTGAAAAATAGTGTCTATCTGTTTCTGTCTGGAAAAAAATACGTTGCCTACAGAACGGGAATGTCTGCTGGGCGATGACTGGCTTAATGACCTGGCATTTTATGATGGCCATCACGTCTCATTTAAACTCTTTAAATGCGAAGATCCAGGGGGGGGGGGTGGGGGGGGGGGAATACTATTCACAAATTTGTGCAATGGCATTCCTTCATTTAAAATAAGGCTACGACTGTTTATCGGACAGCTGACAGAAGGGACTTTAGAGGTGTTTCCAACTTGTGGTGGAAAAGAAATTTGACTTGTTACAGTACAAAGTAAAAGTTGAAAGTCTTCCGGATATCTTTCAGTCGAGATTTGAAGAGTTCGCAATAGAGGAGGATAATGTTGCCCTCTTCATAAATCCGTTCGTATTTTCTGATGTCCAGCTCTGCCAATTAAGCAAAACCTTCAGCACGAAGTAATTGATTTGAAATGCAATTCTGCATTGAGATGTAAATTTCTGGAGCTGCCTGCTTCACATTCAGCTGATCATGTGATTTCATTCTGGCGACTATTGCCTGTCGAACGATTTGAACACTTACGTTCATTCGCCCAGAGATGCATTTGTCGTTTTGATTCGACTTACAGATGCGAGCAGTCATTTTCCGCATTGACCATTAGAAAAAAAAAAAAAAACAAGCAACGTTCCAAAATCACCGACAATATTCTAGCTGCGCTTATGACTTTGGGCACGACAGATTTGTGCCCAGACATTGATAAACTGGCTTCTGAACTTATGTTACTGGTTATAAATAACAGTTGCAATTGTAAATTAAGTACATTAATAGCGATTAAAAATGTATTGTTAAATGAAATTTTGATTGTAAACAAAACAAAAAAAAACCCCAAACAAAATGAACGCAGTGTGGTACTGACACTGACTGCCTTTAAAGTTTCAGAATTTTGTTGACCAAAGTTAAGAAAGGTAAGAATGATATTGCACGACTTTTATAATTTTCTAAAGTTGTGGCCCGCTTAACTACCGAAAATAGTAGATATGGCCCTCTGCTTAAAAAGCTTGGGAACCACTGCTTTACAGATATGGCCCTCTGCTTGAAAAGCTTGGGAACCACTGCTTTACATGATGTCACAGTCAACCCTAGCATTTTGGGTCTGTTTGTGATTTCTTGGCAAGTTTACATTTAGTAGTTTGCCAATGCTTTCTGAACGACCATTTTATGAAAACCAACGCAAGGCGATAAGCTGCCAAATCACCCGCAGCTGTGTTTAGAACTTGGTATGTGGAATTACGAATCGTAACCCCTTCGTCACAGAGCAGGCCATTGCTTCAAATGCTCCTCCTAATGTCTTCATTCACATTCCAGAATTCCCTGCCATACAGCAGAACAATTGTCCGATATCACGTTCCAATACTCTTCATTCACATTCTAGAATTCCCTGCCATACAGCAGAACAATTGTCCGATATCACGTTCCAATACTTTCTTTCTGGTTTTAAATACGAATAACTTATAACATGCCGTTCTCAGTGGCGATGAAGTTGCGAACGCGATTCGTAATGTCGCTTACCCGCGTTAGAAACACAGCGGTGACCGATTTGGCAGCAGACCGCGTCGCGCTGGTTTAAACGGTCGTTCAGAAAGCAATGGCAAACTACTGAACGTAAAAAACTTGCCAAAACACCAAACATCGGCGGTAAAATTCTGATGTGGACTGCAACGTCATGTAAAGGATATGCAACTTAACACACACAAAAACTTATTACATAGATGCTTTACATCATCTTAAATATAGCTTTTGCTTGGACTATTGTGTTCTTATTCTCTGTCATACATCGTCTGTTTGATGTGAATGTCGCTAGATATTTGAATATAGCGATTTAAGTAAGCATTTTCGCTTCTATTGTAGTATTACATTTGTAATATTGCAATGATAAATTGTTTGCTCGAAATTAAGAAAATAATATTCAAAACAAATATCTTTCTCATTCCCAGTAGTACGAGAACGGCGGAAAAAATTATCTAAGCAGTCGGCTGCAGAACAGATGTGGGAGATGCTGAAGAGGCTGTTGGAAACGAATCCTTCATTACATGTGGAAGAATCCAGAATAGTACTCGGAGACTTAAAAATTTAACCCCCATTTAATACACAGTGTTGGTGTTAACTGATTCAGTGCCGAAGGATAATATATCGCCAAATGTAATCTCCCATTTGGACAGAAGGGCGATACATCGAAATATTAGGGTCATCGTTGTTATTTGTTTTGTTTCATGGCATCTTCCACAATTTCAATGCTCAGTGAACGGAAATTGGCATTATAATACTTGTTCATTTGATTGTGCACCATGTTTGGTGCAAATCTACTTTTTGTTTCACACTGAAACAGATAAACAACACATCACCATCATCATCATGATTTAGCAAATCGTTTGTAGAATGTCGCTCGAATCACATTCATTTAACTCGACATAAAACGCCATAAAAACTAGTCAGTGAAGTTTATTGGCAAAAATGTATTTTTATGGATAAATATTTATATTCAAGACAATGTTTTCCAGTAGTGAATTTGGATAACGAAGACACAAACAATAGATTGCACGATTTTTTCATATTTCGCTGCACATGATAGTCAGTTTAAGATTAC
Organism: Cepaea nemoralis; assembly: GCA_014155875.1. NCBI lineage: Eukaryota > Metazoa > Mollusca > Gastropoda > Stylommatophora > Helicidae > Cepaea > Cepaea nemoralis. The sequence continues at coordinate 49,906 of JACEFZ010011446.1, forward strand.
CGTGGTATATAATTCAAAATACTGTGTGAATATGTGTGTTGTATTGAAGGATTTATCTAATTATTTCATGTTCATCTCATCTCATCTTGTTCCTCTTGTACCTTGCGATGTAACGGTGGAGCATAAACAATGGGAGAGTGCCCGTTTATTTGCATCATATTGTGATTTCCATGGATTCTGTTATTCCCTCTGTCCAGTGTTTTCATGGTCGGCCTCTTCTTCTGGTTCTGTTTGGTTTGTACATCAATGTTTGTTGTGGTATACTGTTAGTTGGTAGCCTGGTTATATGGTCAAACCATTTAACTATCTATATTCCGATTAAATCTAGTGCTGCTATAACCCCCAATTTTATTCCTGATTTCTTTATTTCTATTTTCTCTATTATTGATATATTGAGTATTCTTCTCAGAAATCTCATTTCCATTGCTGTAATGTTTCTTTTCTCTTTTTCTGTCATTGTCAATGTTTGGCATTGGTAGCATAGAGTTGGTATGCAGATTGTGTTGTAGAGTACTTTTTTTAGTATCTATTGATACATGTTTGTTCTTTATTATTTGTGCCATTTGTCCAATGAGTTGGTTTGCCTTATTGCATCTGTTTTCGATATCGTCTTCTGATCTGCCATTTGATGATATTCTTCTTCTTCTTCAGCGTTCCGAGCCATTGAGGTTCTTTGCTGCAGATACAATCCGTCTCCATTCGTCTCTCTAGTTGACCTTCTCTTGCCAGTCGTTGATTCCAAGTGCTTGTAGGTCTGTATATATATTATCTCTCCACCGTCTTCTTGGTCTACCTCGGGGTCTACAGTCATTTATTTCCTGAGTGTAAGCGAGTTTTGATGATTTTGATAATATTATGCTTCATAAATACTTCAAGCTCTTTACTTGTTTCAGGGGGTGCTCTGTTAGATGAATCTTTGTTGTTATTTTCTGTTTTGGTAATAATCATTACCTCTGTTTTACTTATGCTAATGTTCATGTTTTGTTCCTTACACACTCCATTTAGGCAATTTATGTGGACCTGTTAATTCTGCTTCTGATTGTCAGCAAATAGGAGTTCTTTAATGGTGTAATTTGCCGTTAGTTCTTCTGTGTTCTGTTCATCATGCGGTGTTGTTACGGTCTCTCTTTGGTTGGTTTCTTTACATGTGCTCTGTCTATATAGGTTATATATATAAGAGGGGAGATAGGACACAACTTTGTAGTATTCCGGATCTTATAGTGAAGGGTTCTGAGTGTTCTCCGTTTGTTCTTACCGTACATTCACTGTTGTTGCATAAACTTATACATGTTCATGCGTTCGAATTCCCGTGATGGCGGATACATTCTTTTACAATTTATTTATGTATTTACCTGGCTCTCAGGTCGACCCAATTGAAATGGGTACCAGAAAATGCCATAGGAAGTCGAGGAGGTCGGAGTGATATTGACCACTTACACAGAGAGTGGACATTGGTCAATAATAGTATGGGACTAGCACCATATACCCAATACGCCTTAAAGCATGTGAAAGAGTCCTTTATTTATTTTATTGAACAGTGTTGTGGTTTATTTCCTTTGCTAGCTTTTTTAATGGCTTTTTATTTGCTTTTTTATTTATTATATATAGGGCTGCGGAAGTTAACGATTAATTGATTAATCGTTAATTTTTTTTTTATCGAATAATGTTTTTTTTTACTATTAATCGAAAACTTCTCTCCCATCACTTATACAAATGCACCGGATGTCGAAAAATTGTCTGACATTTTAAACATAGTGCTGCAAACACAACCGAGTTGCAAAATTGTAATGAGTCACCATTGTGTAAGCTGCAGCAAGATGTACCAAGATGAAACAGTATGTTTATGATGCTACAGAGTCTTCTACAGGTCAGAGAAGCATTAACTGTCTACATGTCAGATGAAATGAAGCAATACAAAGGTCCAAAACTGGGAGAAGGTTTCGAAATATTTCAAATTTTTGGACTTATTCTGTCAGACCACGGTCCTGCTTGGCGGTCAAGATGATGTTTCATGTAGCTGTGTATTGCCACTGCTATCATGGTTGACAAAGCATATGACTGTACACGATGATGATCCGGGCTACATAGCTAAATTTAAGGCAGCATCTATTAATAACTTCAGTGAACGTGTAGCTAATATGACAAGTATTGAAATACTACAGATTGCAGCAGCACTTGATCCTCGCTACAAATGCCTGAAGTGTTTGTCAAAAGATGCAAAAGAACGAACTTGGTCGTATTGAACAACAAATAGCAATTAATGTTCATGATCAGCAGATAGAGACTGCTGCAACGAATGATACTGACATTGACAATGAACCTATGTGTGAATCAAATGAAGAGCAAGAGCTGGTTATATTGTTAATAAGACGCGCTCGTCACTTGAACCAAATACTGTCAACATACTCGTCTGTTTGCATAGTTGGTTATTAGATGACATATGAACAAGACAATCCAGTGTTATTTTGAGTTTTGACAAATACGACTAAAATGTGAGTTATGTGGCTATAATTTTTTTGTTTTAATCGAAATTAACGATTAATTAATCGTTAATTTTTCAAACGTTAACTATTAAAATAAAATTAATCGGTCACAGCCCTAATTATATACAAATAAATAAATCTAGCCGAGAGAATAGAAAAGCGGGTTTTCATTCTGGAGACCCAGGTCCGAATACTCGGTAAAGTGAAGGATTTTACGAAACCCCTGTAAACGAAGACATCTGTAATTAACGTTTTAGGCACATATTGGCGCCATGTCGTGAGTTGATTGTTCTGTGAAAGGACAATGGATGGGCCAGACATCGTCAACAAGAGACGTTGAAAGAACAGATGGCTTTAAGGAAACCTGAGAATCTGCTTCCTTGTCTAGAGTGAGGGAGGTGGGAGTGAAGCGTGGAGCAGTTGGACATGAATATTTTGTCTAGAATACAAGACATTTGATGATCCAACACAGAACTGGTACGATCAGTCGTTGTACGTTGGCAGAGATGTTAAGGAGGAGATCGTAGCAGCTATGGACCTGTCCGGTGTGTAATGATGATGATCCCCACTAAACACTAATGCGTATTCCAAACCCGTGATTTTTGACGTAATGTGATAATGGATATAAAGCCGGAGTATTTCAATACCATGTTCTTCATGAGAAAATATTTTACTAACAAACGGCAGTTGGAAGTCAAAAGAAACGTCGTATCAAACTTATAATATGTAACCAATGTTACATCTGAACCGCTATAAAGATCAGAAACACGGAGAACGACTACAAAACAATGATAATTATCTGCATCCGTTAACTGGTCCTCTGCCGAGAGAAGGACTAAAATGGTATGACCGAATCACTGATGCAGAGCTTAGCAATAGACAGATTCTAGCGAATCTATAGGTGGGGAAAAGGCGCTGGACAGGACATACATTGAGAAAACTTGATAATAGTGTCATTAGAACCCTCCCACCTCCTGTCTATAACTCGCAGGGCCAAGAAATAGAGGGGGACCTAAGAACACATGTAGATGATTATACAAACAAAGGTGAATAACATCATGAAGACGTGGAGTGAGGTTGGCATGAGTTGGTTGAAGGGCCTATGCTTCAATGTGGGGATGGGGGTCTCCGTAAGGAAGTGGACAAGCCGTCTGACTCGGGCACCGAAGCTTGTGGGTTCGATTCCTCCTTTGGTTCACGAGTGAATTTTTTTCGGGGACTCTTGAGGGTAATCGCTGGAGCTACGGAGCTTGAGCTTTGTGGGACGCTTTCCGCGCTGCGAAAAGAGACTGAGTCTGACAGAAAGAGACGCGGTGCAATGAAGTTAATCCTGTCGACTTTTAAGCGACTTTTTAAGCTACAATATGGGGGTAAAGCTCTCAAGAGGTTCAGATTTTTCCATTTCAGATAAGCAGTAGAAGTGTGAGGACTCTACATTGGTATGACATAATGAGGGCGTTGATCAGTTCACTGCCTCGTCACCTTTCCTTTCTTCCAGAAAATATTTACAATTATCCGGGAGCCATTTTACGAAATAAATCTTGCCGCTCCTAGCGAAACAAAAGACACTGTATTGATAAGTGCCAACGAGCCCTTTCTGACGTAACTAGGGGTATTGAGATACGGCTACGTTGACACTCTTTAGGAATTACACACTGATACACCGTGAACACAACTCGTCACCACCGAGTGATAGAATGGCATCATGTATTGTTTCTATGCGACACAATCACTGGGATATTCAAAGGTACATGTACACCCACGACATTTGTTTACACACTGATTGTAGTACGTCCTGCTATCCAGGCTATCTAATCAACTACAATGGTCTACACATACACTCTTCTACCCTACTTACAGTCCTGTTACACATGGTCGCATGGCGCCTACATTCACAGGCCGGCAACCTCTGCACACGGCACATTACTCGACTCCGTGCTGTAACATGTCCACCCGCCTGGTCGCGGCAACGCTGTTCTCATCCATCGGTACATGCTTGAAATATCTAGCGTACACTCAGTTACTTGCCGTCGACGATTCTCGGCGTTTCATCGCCACATGGGATATTCAGTTCTCAGCCGACACACTTCTCTGCTTTCGTGATCTGTCTGTGATGGCTTCCCAACTCCGACTGACTCCCTTTGTCCGTGGCCCTTCTCCACCCTTCTTATCACGTGGCCTAATCCTTGCAATTCTATTGGCCCTTACGAATACCCGCTCCCCCGGTGTATTCTTTTCCTCTGATCGCCCATGACAATTTATCCTAGCGTTTCACAGTAATTTACTCAACCAGACTTGACTTAACCAGACTCATGGCAATAAGCTAGCGCACTGACCACGTTGTCACTGGGGCTCATTGAATTCTGGTTAAAAGTTATTAATCTTTGAAAAGCCATGTAAGTGTACTGTTGTGGGATAAGAAGTATAGATCGGCAACCGCTTATTGTTACACTAGGACATACATGAAACACGGTGCATATACATCCCATGTGTTGTAGCCTGTATTATGGAAAGATGATGATGACAGTGTTTGAGTAAAAGAGACACAGGATGATGATGAATAGGGCAGGTCAAGCGTGAGATATCACAAAGTGGGAAACATGAACAGCCACGAAGTATTGGCCAGTAGGTTTATAACAATTATGAGCGCACGGACAGCTCAGGCGGAATCACGGACTGTGATGACGGACCGTAAATGGATCACGCGGTTTATAAAAACGATTGACCTTCCAGAACACCTGAAGGCCAATTCGAACTATCAACACGAGTAGACGCGTATATTTGAGAGCTGAGTGAATGCTATATTTAGATGTCCTCTAAATGACCATCGTGAGTAGACGTGTATATTTGAGAGCTGAGAGAACGATATATTTAGATGTCATCTAAATGACCATCATGATCTATAGCACGTGGCTAACACATACAGCAACTGTGATATTTATATCAACAGACTAGGTCTCGTCTGAGCGAGGTCAAATGTGCGAGTTGTAGAGCATGTGATTATCCCAGGAGGGTATCAAGGCCATCGTTACTATCAGACCTGTCAACGTGTTGACTCAACATTGACTAAGAGGGATGCAATTAATAATTATCACGATCTATCACCTGGTCAGAGATATGTTAATGCACCTGTTATTGTGAAAAGTGTGAGATCGGTTGAGCTACCAGACTCAGTACCAACAATGACCTGATCAGCATGCATTGACTTTCGATCTGTGTTTTCAGACACATAGGATGTGTCTGTCAAGAAACGAGAGCACCGATTGAGCAACGGGGTGTCCATCCTGCATGAAGGAAGACTGGATATGTCATTGAGACACTGAAAGAAAATCTCACATATGTGGTAATGTCATAATCAGTGACCATCAGTGCGAATGTTACCGGGTTCCGAGCTTCTAGGATTGGATTTGTAAGCAGGAATAGGGTACGCTGAATGTTCATTCATCACACGTTATATTTTCTATCTGTAATATAATTAAAGATGTCAGCAATAAAACCGGTGTGTGTCGGCTTCTGAAGCTGTCTTGTGTGTTTGTCTACCTACAGACACAGAGCCGTATTGGTGTGTGTGTGTGTGTGTGTGTGTGTGTGTGTGTGTGTGTGTGTGTGGATTGAGGGGGTGGGAGGATGGGTGTGTATTTGAACTGTGAAGTTCACTGTTAGTACGAACGTTGTTGTTGTCTGTTGTTGAGATAGTGATCTTCATATAACACCCACACAAAGACACACACACACATACACAACACCCACCCACCCATAAAAACACACACACACACACATTCACAATGTCTTTTGCTTCGTCGTCGTGCGTCGTCTCACTCCGTCGTCATTCGCACTGCGAGCGCTAACAAGTCAAGTCGCATTATTCTGTCAAGGAGCCTGATCAGCGGGAAAATGTCACGTTGAAAGTCCAACATCAAGAAATACGCGGAGGCCAAGATGTGCAGCGTGGGAGCCGACAAGAAGAAGAACGTGGAGAACCTATTTGATAGCTGCATCAAAGAGCTTGATACTACAGCTATTACTGAAGCTACTACGAGGGAGAAGATTGACAGCCCAACACAGTCAAGAACCAAGACAGCAGAGAAGAAGGAGGATAAAGACCAGGGTCGGAAACACCGACCCAAAAACAGTCCGGTGGGTTGTCAAGCGGATTCCTGTGGAGCTGACAAGAAGAAATCCTGAAGCAGCTACGTGAAGGGAATCTTCACATCCGATCTTGAAGGCGGAGCGGCTCCTCACCTACTCCAAGATACCTACAATCTTGGCAGTGGTGACGTCGGAGGGCAGCGAGATGCCGACCACAGTATCATTCAACAAGAGAATGCAGCAACTAGAGAGATTCATACGAAGAATCACGCAATATTCCAGATGTCAGAAGGCCGGTCACAGCAGAGCTACGTGTCGCAGCAAGACGGAAATATGCCGATACTGCGCCGATCACCATGCCTTCAGGGAGTGTCCGCTGGCCAAGCTGGACACGGACCTGAGAGCCCCTAACAACAAAAGAAAGTGCGCCAACTGCCTGGGCAAGCATGGAGCAAGATACTTGGGCTGTCCGTACCTGCAGAGACACAGAGACGTCTTAAAGATCGCCATCATCACAAAGACACCATTCAAGGAAGCAATGCAGAAGGGCGAGACAGCCACGGGTATAGCACAAGCCGAAAGAGATCAACTCCAAAAACAGATAGATGAGTTGAAGAGACAAGTCAAGGCACAGCTGACGCCGACCCCGAATAACGACAACAAAAACTACTGGCGGAAATGCAGGAGATTCAGCAAAACATCAAGCAAGAAGTAGAACATATGGCACTGATTAAGAAGGAGAATGAAGAGATCCTACAATCCATTAAATCAGAGCGAGAACTACAGAAAGCTGAAATGGAAATACTCCGAAACAAAACCACAGAAGCCGAACAAGAAATTACCGAAAAATCGCAGGATGAAAACCAAGAGACCGAGCCGGAATCACAAGCGAAAGCCAGCAGCCCAACCACGACACCCGAATCATTCAAAGGGAAGCCAATATCCCACCAGACATCAGAAGAAAATCGAGATGAGCACCCTAACGTCGGCATAGAGGACGTCCCGAAGCCAGAAGTAGAAATAATGTTTCCCGAGAGGAAAAGGCACTACGAACTCAAGTGCGAGGAATACAGAAAGCGCATGGAAGAAAAAAAAAAAAAGAAGTACAACGAAACTCAACGGGAAACCAATGCCCTGCTTTACCGACACAATAATTCTTCCAGATTTAAAACTCGCAGATGAATACGCATGGCGTTACTACATTGAAGATGGAGAAATCATCCCATGGCTGAGCTCGGAGGAAGCGAGCAAAAGACAGCAAGAGCTCAAACGTGGGAAGCGGACTGAAAGAAAAGCGCAAGGAGGCATACCACATCGAAAGGCTTCTACAGTTACTTCACAAATTGAGAAGACAAAAATACCAAATGGAAAGTCCTTTTAAGGACTGCAACCAGTCAAGCCAGGAGCCTGCGCCAACAAAGAAAACAACAAGAGGAAACATGCACAAAGGACAGCCGCCGACCGATCACCCAGCTGGAGTGGGATTACGAAAAGTCCTTATAAGGACTGCAGTCAGTCAAGCCAGACGAGCCAGGAGCCTACACCAACAAAGAAAACCACAAGAATAGACGAGCACAAAGGATAGCAGCCGACCGATCCCCCAGCTGACGTCACAGACACAAACGATACATAACTAGTCCGAGATAGGACTCACAAGACAAGAATTAGGGTGAATAAACCCACAAAAACCACGGACCTCAACAATAACCACAGCTGATGAAGCAGGTTAGACGAGGCCGAATTTGGAATTTTTGTTTTTGAAAATTGGAATTGAAATTGGAACATTCACAAGAAAAGCAAGCCCATTCATTACACATCAAGCCAGTCAGCACTTGTAGAATCCTAACGTTGGCGCTTCCTTTGCACTGGGTCAGGAGTCAATTGACGAGTTGTTTTTTTTATTTGTCCCGAACTAGTTTCCTGCTATGGGCCTGTAATGTGACAGAGACATACATTTTGTATCCCTGAATGCGCGGAAGAATACGACCAGTATTTCCCTCACTTAGATGACGAGCCCGGACCTCGAACACTTGTTCGACTGTGCTCATGGCATTATCAGCACAGTTCCGTATCTACTTTGCTAACGAGTCCGCCAGTTTGTTAATAATAATGCACTATCTACATAATGTGGAGGAAACATTGCCAACCGAGGCACAATGCCAGCCAGACTGTATGTGCTGTGGTGAACTTTGACCTGCTTGTACCCTTATATCCACAGCCGGCGCTGTGGCGAAGGAGTTATGAAATCAATCTGCAATCCCGCATACCGAGTTCGAAACACAGCGGGCGATTTGGCAGCAGACCGCCTTTCGATAATTTTCATTCAGTGGTATGAGTGCCCGTCTTTCTGACCACAATGACAAATTACTGAAAGTAAACTTGCCAGGAAATCACGAACAGCCAAAGCATGCTGTAGCTGACTGCGATGACCTATAAAAGATATGCAACTAATGTAGATCCTGTACAAGTATATGCCTCTCGGCAGATGTAAAGTGCCAGTGTGTTGCCGGGACCCATACGGGAAGCGTAGAATAGTAACAATGTTGCCTTCCTTGCAAGCCGTAAGAGGCGACTAAGGAGGCTTTGGGCTGAGACTTAGTCTACCGTCAATTGGGACCTCCGATCCCCAACATGGCAGATAGGCATTTAAACCGTTAAGGTCTCTGGAGTGTTTAAGCTTGTGCTGTGGTTTGCATTCGCATTTTCCTCATGTTGGACTGGTAGTGCATGGTTTCGTCGCCCTGATACTGATTGAGTGAGTGGCGCGACACTGTGGGCTGTGAATTTCGAATGGAATGCTTTTACATCTGTCCGCGGTTGTTTGTAGCGTAAACTGCATGTTCGGAACGATGGCGGCCGGCTATTGCTGAACTGACTGGTTTGCCTTTTCGGTTCACGAGTGCAGTTTCAGGAGACTCATGGGAGTCGTCGCTGGAGCTAAGGAGTTCGTGCTTTGTGCAGCGCTTTCAGGGTCGCCCTGCGGAAAGAGACCGAGCCATATGGGATAACACCTGGGTCAATAAAGTTTATCTGGCGACTGCCGATTCCATCGACGATGAAGTGTATTTTTTGTGGAAGACTTTTGTGTTGGCATTCTGGCGGCGACATTATGCACCTGTGCGGGCTGTTGGCTTGCCGATACTCTTGTCTATTCCATTGTTCACATAAGGCAGTGAGGAGCGTTTTGTGTGATATTCACTGGCACAGGAATGAAGCATAATGGGGACGATTCGTTGCCGTGAAGTTGGAACCGCGACTAGCTAACTAACTAAAGTGCCAGCATTAGTCTTGCACATCTCACTGGATTAAGACTCCGTTAGACGCAAACCTTTTTCAAGGATTGGACGACCTGAACGCCAATGCAAGATTCTGGCTAAAAATGTCTGTGAGTAAGCCATGGCGGTTTGTGTGATACTGGCAATACACCCAAGTGGCAATACAATCAGGTGTGTCCATAGTGTAAGACTACAAATACATCATCCTCAATATGCATGGATTGCTTGTGTAAACGGCATGCTGCTTTGTTCATGCGAACTTACTGGTAGGACCCCCTTTAACGCCTTAAGCATCATCGTGCATACGGTGCATTGTATAGATCAGTTGCCACTCGGTGGGTGTTGTGGTCGGTCATACCGGCCGCTTTCACTTCCCAAGATATTCTTGGTATTCATTTGGGTCAGTGTCGTTTTTTTTTTTAAAATCCCATTTAGCCAAGCTGCGAATCGAACCCATTACCTCCGGGTCGGTCAGCGAGTGTCTCGCCACTACGATACCCAGGCTCCTTGTTGTGGTTACTTGAATTGCCACCGTAGATGCCGTAGAACATTCAACAGGGGAGGTAAGGATAAACTTTGCAGTTACATAAATGTTAAGGTGGGTTATTCCCCTTGCATGTTGTGCGATCTGTATTTAAAACTAACTATAATTAAGAGGCCTGCCTCCCTGTTCCAGGTGTTATAGCATGTCCCGAAAAGAATGCCTTCATTCACGATCAATTATTTTGAAAACTGTCTGTTGCATCGTTATGAAATTTTTCCAGCCATCTTATATTTACCCCCACCCAAGGAATATGTCTTTGATAGGTCCAAAAACAACTTAAATCATCGAAAGCGGCGACATTTCTTTGACGCAGCGCGGAAAGCGTCGCACAAAGCGCGAACTCTGTACCTCCAGCGACGACCCTCGGGAGTCTCCGAAAAAATGCACTCTTGAAATGAAGGACGCGGCCCGGAATCGAACATACAACCTTCGGAGCCCGAGTCAGACGGCTTGACCACTTCACCACGGAGACTCCCGAGAGGGGTGCAATGTGTAATATTAGTAAAGACAGAGAATTTACAGAGGCATAGGATAAATAATGTGTAAATTTACAGGAAAGTAGAAGGAATATATTTCTTACCTTATTTTTCATTTCCTTCTTGTTTCTTCAGCTGCTGGTTAATAATGTGTACACAGGTATTCGTGTTAGCTTTTTATATTGAGTTCGTGAAAGCTTCCAAATAGCTGTGCGTTAATGTGCGTATGGAGTGACCAGAAATGATACCGCAATTTAGTCATCATGTTTCCATTTTTAAGGATCTGTTCAGCTGTCTGTGTAGTTTGTTCACACGTACACATGGGTGACAGACCCGCTTTGAGTCTTCGTGAAAGATTCTCTACTCTGCTGTTTACCGTTCAGAGACGGAACATGATTACCTGTTTTGCACTATGAAAATAGTTGTCAGTGTCTCTGTAGTGGGCTTTCTTCTTAACGACCAAGATGTTGGTCCTCTTTTCATTGAAGTTTATAGATTGATTCGTATGCACGTGTGTTGTCCCCTAATTTGACAACGTGTCTGCTCTCACGTTTCTTAGTATGCCACAATATGTCAGTTTCCACCGCACTATTACTCTTCTTTTGGTATTCAATGCGTTTAGTGTGTGTGTTTTTATTTTTCTTCAATACAGTTGTTTGTCACCGCTGAGGGCTTGCGGAATTGACAATTCATCACTGTGGAATACAAACTGTTGCCATTTACATTATGCTGATGCTGTAATATTTAGGGCCTGAAATTCTTCTGAATATTTGTAGCAAAATATCCCAGTTGGTGTGCACGTGGATTAAGGTCTGCGATCTGCTCAGACCTTAATCTGTGTCGGATGATTCCAGGTAGGTTGATGACTGCTCTCGGTTGCATAAAATTCAAACTATCCTTTCTCCAATAATCCTCTTCCTCTTTCAACATATGGTCCTCACCATTTTCCAGTAACTTTTATCAATATTTAATAGGATGAGTATCCTAGCGTCAGACAATTTGAATATAGTATTGTCAGCTGCCACCACCTGTCCTTTAAATTTAGCCCACACAAGTTCTATAAGGGTTAAAATGAGAATGGTACGGCGGAAGTCTCAAGCACCCATGACGAATGCTCTTCTATCAATTTGGTTTGATATTGCTTGCTTTGTGGCGTCTATTTTACAAGGGACAACAATTCTAGCTAGAAATACGTTTCTGGAAATGGTATGTTTTCCATTCGGAGTCATATCTTTATTGCTCCCTTTGTGCTCGATGCTGTAGGTATTTTGTCTTCTTGGGCAACAACATTGATATCATGCATTATACATAACTGGACACGACGGTCTATCTAGGGATGGAAGCATAGTATTCTCAAGCTAATCTTTAAATACATTGCCATTCATCTTATTATGATAATCCCTATTGTCTGTATGCTTTGATACGAACACGAGCCCAGCATTCGTTGTAAGCCATTATGCGTATTACCAGCATGGGCCATGACCAAAAGTTGTCCTATACTACTGGGCACATATCGCTTTATCTGTCCATCCACTGATTGCCATTCCTTATCACGTGTGTGGTGCGCATTGATCCACATTTCATCCAAACACACTATGTCACAATTTTCTTTGCGCATTTCCCTTATTTGACGTAGGTATCTGCTTCTCATGGCTCCTAAATGTGCTTGCTCGCAAAGATTATTTCTACCGCCCTTGTACTTTCAAATAGTGAAGATAATGTCCTTATAATTTTCCACAAAGTTGTTTGGGATAGCTCTATGGTATTGTTCTTTCTGAACCAAACCCTAAGGTTTCTTACAGTCACTGTTTCTTTGGCATCCTGGATATAAAATCCAAACTTTTTATAATTTTAGGAGTCTCCGTGGCGAAGTGGGTTCGATTCCTGGCCGCACCCTTCGGTTCACGAGTTAAATTTTTCGGAGACTTCTGTTGGTCGTCGCTAGAGCTGCGGAGTTCGTGCTTTGTGCGATGCTTTCCGAGATGCGGAAAGAGACCGAGCCATATGCAATGAAGTCGACCCTGTCGTAAATCAAGCGACTTTTTAAAGCATTTTTTTTAATAGCTCGCCTTATGACATCTTTGTCAAAGCTGTCTACAATAATCTTTCTACCTACCGTTTGGTTATTGCGCGGTGGTTTAATTCCAGATTCTTGCACCCATCGACGAAATGCCGTTTATTCAAACTCAATGCATGCATTGTTCTTTTTTCGGAATTTGTAATAGTATAAAACAGTTTCCTGTGATCAGCTCCTTGACAAAAATATGTGTACAACTTCATAGCGATTCTTTGAAGTGTATAATTTCGCATTCAATCCCATTGAAAAATATTCACACATTTCAATGTTAGCGATAAGTGGTAAGATTTAAAAAAAAAAAAAACAAACAAACAAACAAACAAACAAACAAACAAACATATTAATCAGGTTTCATGAAATAACCCACATTTTGAGACACCTCTGATTGAACAGTCCTAGTTTAAATAACGCGGGGAGTTGGCATAAGGCGAATCCCGTGAAAAAACGTACAATATTCAACACTGAGCGCTGATTGCCTGGCTACGCTGTAATACATTTAAAATTATGAATTTCATCTCAGACCCGTAAATTATATACCGCATATAAACAAACTTTGAAATCTGCTGTAAAATCTCCAGAACAAAAAATTGTTTGTTGGGTGGACATAATGATAAGGTTATATACTAAATCTCATAATTTTCCCTCAGTTGGTTACTGAGGTATGGATGTTTATATTGGGGCAACAAAAACAAAAACAGACTATAGCAGCTTTCTCCGTAACCCTGAATACTCTCGTGGTTGACGTGAGCGCACGAAAATTGGAACCGTTTCGAGTCGTCGCCAGTGAGAGTATGGAGCCGGTCGCCCAGAAAGTTGTTGCTTGCTGATGAGCGTAATCTAGCCTGGGAATCAACATACAGCTGAAAGATGCTGATGTTGACCGCAATATCCTGAAACAGGATGGAAACGCGGAAAAAAATAATAATAATTAAGAGATTATTTATATCTGCTGCCGGTGTCTGTAACGAAGGGATAACGAACGCGATTAGCAATCCGCAATTCGCAATTCGCATATCAGACCACATTGTGTTGATTTTGAGCGTCGGCCGCTCAGAAAGCATTGGCAAACTACTGAGCAGACAATCACAAACATCCCCCCATAAACGCTGTGTTTGATTGCGACGTCCTGTAAAGGACATGCATTATTAGTTTAGTTTAGTTTAGTTCAGTCGACGGATCGACATCACGGTAAATGGATGTAACCCATAAGTGCTCCGTTATTTTAGTTTAGTCGACGGATCGACATCACGGCACACGGATGTAACCCATAAGTGCCCCGTTAGTTTAGTTTAGTCGACCGATCAACATCACGGCACACGGATGTAACCCGTAAGTGCTATGTTAGTTTAGTCGACGGACCAACATCACGGCACACGGATGTAACCCATAAGTGCTCCGCTCTACTCCTACCTCAAGTCTGGGTAAGGAGAATCTCAGATCAGTGCACGAACTCCGTAACACCAGCGAGGATCCTGAAATACTTTGGGTAGATCTTTAACTTGAAAATTTGCCTGGGCAGCGCCGTTAGGTTACTCTTGTATCGATTTCCAACTGCCAAGGGATTTTTTATGTGCGCAACAATACACACGGGCGTCCGATCACATTACCCAGAGACCAGGGGAAATGTTAATACTAGAAGTCCACGTGAAAAAATCCCGACCTCATCGAGGCTTGAGCCCGGGACCTCCAGCGCTCGAGGCGGACATCACATCTCGAGACCACTCAGCTCCCTAGAAGTTCAAATAAGATGGTCCTTGAATTCTATCAATCAATCCCCACTTTAATTGTATATTAAATTAAAATATCCTTCGGGGAAGACCTAAGGAATGAAGACTAGATAAGCAAATATTTGAATATCAAAACAAATGGACCACTAACTAAAACAAAGAGCCTGAGCAGACACCTTGAGCATCAAATGAGAAGATCTGTTACAGAGTCTTAGGTATGATTGTGTGCTCTGAGTGGACATGCATCAACCTTGTTACATATGATGGCCAGCGGATCTAGAAAATACAAACTAATACGACCTTCCAATGGTACAGTTTTCTTGTGATATGAAATCACAGCCTGTTTATAAAACTACAGACTGTTGAGAGAAAATTCTTCACGGTTTTGTGTCCAGGTACGGGAGGGAGTCAGCACACAAATTGATACATGTTGTTGGAAATCGCAAGATGTTGAGAAGCATGATCGCCACGCCAGCCAGCAATGCATTTAACGATGATGTTTTTTATGATGATCATGGTGATGCTGAGGATGATGCTGATGTTTATGGTGGTGGTGGTGATGATGTGGATGATGATGATGATTACTGTGGTGATGATAACTATGGTGATGACGGCGGGGACAATGATGGCGGTTGTGATGATGATGATGATGATGATGATGATGATGATGATGATGATGATGATGATGATGATGATGATGTTGATGATGGTGATGATGGTGATGGTGATGGTGATAATGATGGTGATGGTGATGGTGATGGTGATAATGATAATGATAATGGAGGTTTAATGATGAGGATGATGATGATTATACTGACAGTGGTGATGATGCTACTGGTGAGGGTTATGGTGGTGGTTATGATAATGATGATCATGGTGGTGGTGACGATAATGGTGGTGACGATAATGATGGTTAGAAATGTGACGCGCGTACAAGATAAGAAACCGAGGTTCTAGCAACAGCTCTATTGGATAACTAACGTTCTGTCCAGCCACACATGAGGGACTACGTTATTGACTAACATTCTGGCCCGTGGGACCGACAGTCAGGACGGTAGAGTCCCCTTGGGGGCAAGAAATATCCAACTGACCTGGGATCCCAAGTCGAGTCAGCCTAAAATGGTTACCAGGAAATATCATTTGAAGTAGAGTCGGCTGGATTGATATTGAAGACATCATCCGTAGAGTGCTAAATGGCTTAAAAAAAACTATTCGCTTTGCACCATGTACCCAAAAGGCCGCATGCCTCGAAAAGCGGTTCTGTACCTTACCTTTACTTTTTTTGCGCTCTCTGGCTTTGAAATCAAGCGTAGTCCACATATATTAATTATAGTAGTGCTGGACGTAATTTTGTGTATGGATTAGCTTTCCCTATTAACAGTGTCCCTCGCCATCAGGCGACCCACTCCGACTTCAGAGGTACTTGTAATTTACGACCCCATCTCAATGACGATAGGTCAACATTGTAGTCCAACTGTACGGCGTAGGGATTGAACCCTTACCTCGGCACCAGCACACCGGGTGTTTAAGAACATGAGTTGTTATCCATTTGGCCATGCTGACCTACGTCTTGGGAAGCAAAGGCGGGCGGCTTGATACTAACCACATCACCCACCTAGTCCCGACTGGTCTATACAAATATGGATCAAGCATTGTACGCTAACATTGTTGCACATCACCAAGGAGTCCTGACTGGTCTATACAAATATGGATCAAGCATTGTATGCTAACATTGTTGCACATCACCACGGAGTCCTGACTGGTCTATACAAATATGGATCAAGAATTGTATACTAACATTGTTGCACATCACCCAAGGAGTCCTGACTGGTCTATACAAATATGGATCAAGCATTGTACGCTAACATTGTTGCACATCACCCACGGAGTCCTGACTGGTATATACAAATATGGATCAAGCATTGTATGCTAACATTGTTGCACATCACCCACGGAGTCCCGACTGGTCTATACAAATATGGATCAAGTATTGTATGCTAACATTGTTGCACATCATGGCACCTGGTGATGACGCTCTCTGCCGAATCACAACTGTAGTTACACTGTGTAACTACGACCATCTTCGATGACATTGAAACTGAAACTATCAACAACAGTTGTGAGAATCAGCTGGGGGTGTGGGGGGGGGGGGGGGGGGAATTTGAGATGTGTAGATAGCCTAGAATAAGCAAAGCTGGGCTAAGAAAGATATAATATGAATAACGATGACACAAACAATAGATTGCAGGATTATTGCCTGGCATATTTCCCTGCATCTTGTCAGGTACATACTGCAGTAATTTCACCGTGGTAGACAAGTAAAATTACGGGATTGATTTTCTAAAAGATATAATAGCCTTGAAGATGTAACCGGCTATAAACATTTACTCAAGGAAATGCAGTAAGGGGACGCTACAATAGAGGAGTGACCATCACGCTTGTCTGCCTATCTGCCCGGAGGTCATGTGTTCAAAACCCAATCGCAGTGGGCATTTTGTTTTTCACCCCCCCCCCCCCCCCCCCTCTTGTCGGCCCCCCCTCTCCCCAGCCCCAGTCTAAAAATGGGTACCTCTAAATTCAAAGTCTACGAATATGGGGCTACAATAATATACTCAATACGCCTCATGGCGTAAAATGTTATCCTTTATTTACTTCTACCGTATACCCAGTACGCCTTCAGGTGAGGAAAAGGGCAAGTTCTACATTTTGTAAATCTTATATATAAAAGGCAATCTCCGTCTGTATGTCCCTTGTCCTTTATTTGGGGCCCCCTTTTTTTTTTTTTTCCCACGGCCCAATTTTT